>VMBQ01005739.1:11609-38773 GCA_007657795.1 Dreissena rostriformis
TTGGTATTTCCAGTGTGTGCATCAAATTTTATTTGATATAACTTGTACTAGTGTGGAAATTATTTGGAATGGAATGTAAAAGAGTTAAGGGCATGTCATGTTAAACTTGAGGACATAGAAGTAAAGACCTATTCAAGTTTAAAATAGCCTGTAAATGACTGCAAGCCCAGGCAAAATGAAGGCCATATGACCATGGTATACCCAGGTAGACCATGGTCATATGACTTGCATAATAAAATTACAACTAAATATCCTTTTTTTATTTTAGAGCATTCCATGGGACAGGTTGTGAGTGGAACAAAGTCCTAGAACTGTTCAAGGACATTTTCAGAACTTTTCTAGAACGTTTGTTCCAGACCTATTTGAAGCAATTCTTCGGAACTGTTCTAAAACATTTCTAGAATTGTACTGGAACACACCGACTAGAACTGTTCTGTAATCATACTGAAAATGTTCTAGAATTATTCCGGAACAGTTGTTGAACGTTAAATGAGAAAAATTTCTAGAACAATTCTATAACAGTTCTGGAAATTTATTCAAGAAAAATTCTGGAATAGTTCTAGAACGATAGTTCAAGAATTGTTCTAGAACAAACCTTCAGAACTGTTTTAGAACAAATTGTTCTAGAAATTATTCTCATTTAACGTTCAACAACTGTTCTAAATCGTTCTAGAGCATTTTAAGGATGATTCCAGAACACTTCTAGTCATTAGTTCCAGTACAATTCTAGAAATGTTATAGAACAGTTTTAGAACTTTTCGCAGGGGATACCTGCCTCCGAGGCCATAAAAAAGTTGCTTAACAAGAAATGATATATTCGCTGTTGTCTTCATAACAAATCTTGAGAACATATTCAGACTTCCTCAACTTCATAACGCAGACATTTATTGTTCTTTATGTATACCTGCCTCTGATTCTTGGGGCAAACCTATGAAAGTCACAATAACTAACCATTTTGACACTTTCATATTTGTTGTTTATAACAGAAATCTGCAACAGACATTGGCTATAAGGTTTTTTTTTATGCCCACTTGGAAATAATAATGCAAACTAGACAGCAGAGACTGAATGATAAAACATCATAATTACTGTATAATCGTTTATATTTGTTGGCATGAAATTTCATGGTTTTAGCAAACAATTTCTGTTTAGGTTGAAAGTGTCATCCTTGATTAGCCTGTGTGAACATACTCATCTCAGATGACACTTTACGCACATGCATTAAGACCCAGTTTCCCAGAGCAAGGCTCAAATTTTTGTCATTTTTGGCTTAAAAAAATGCTTATTAAATACAGTGTCGACTGTTTTGAAAACTTCACAATGGGTTTTCCCTTACTAAACATTGACAATCTTATATTCATAGTAAATTATATGCTTTAGCAAAGCAATTGTAGCCCAATATAACCTTTTTGCAGATGAATTATTTTACACACCAATTTCAATACCTTAATTGATCCCTGCACTTAAAATGTGAACAAATTAATTAAGTATGTCTACATGTTGTGATTTAAGAACCTCATATTGTTAATAAACATTCTGTTTGCAACTGCAACACTTTGATTGCTTGAACAGTGTAAAATGTAACAACAAACGTTCTACATAAATTTCATCAAATTTTGTAAATTTCTTGACTTGCTTTTTTTATTTTGTTGTTATGGTCTTCTTCGTCTTTGTTTTTCTTCTTTTTAGGAAGGGGTATATTTACCTCTAGTTAAGAAAATAAATTATAAGCAAAAAAAGCATTAATGTGCCAGTCCTACTGTTTTATTGAGTCAATTTTATTTAATGCACAAAGTTTTGTTAGAAAAGGTCAGACTGCATCAAATATTTCATGCAGACTTCTGTCTTCAATGACGATTCTATCAAATTCTTATCGACATCAGACATTACTTTTGTTCCAGGCAGAATCGTTTTTCGATCCTCCGTCATTTAATTCAGCATTATAATAGGTTTGTCAATCACACCACGTTTCCCTGTGATCAGAGGCAGGCTGTGAATTCCAATTCTGTCCTCATGGTTACAGAAGCATCGTAAGAGACACAACAAGAATGGTTTTATACAGAACAAAAATACTCTGTGTCAAATGCAAATACTGCGTTTAATATGAACAAACTCGTTCCNATCATTAACTGAGAACCTTCTGTCCCTGTTGGGGCTGACAGCTTTACCATTGTTGTCTGTGCAGCTTAAATGTAAAAGGAGATAGTATTGTGTGAATGTCGTCTATGTGTGATAAACCATACAGCCACAAGAGCAGGGAAGAACTTTTGTAATAAAAAGTGTACAAAATGTTTGGCAATACCTTATAAAGTACACAGTTGTCACATAAAGTAAATTTTTGTCAAAACATGTTTAAAAAAAAAAGGAAAAAAAAGAAAGGGAAACACGCATGAAAGATGAACACTAACAACCATAATCAATGTTGTTACAATCTGTAATTTTCTTAAATATAAACATGCAACATTTGTGCCAATGTGTAACACTTATGCAGGAACATATAGCTGTAGATAATTGAATTTGAATTGACACTAATGAATGAATCACTAATTTTCATAATAAAACAAATTCACATATTTTGTACAAATTGACATCAAACAGTGATTTGGATCCAAAAGGGTGAATGCATTTATCACAACTTATTGTTTCCTTACTATGATCACTTCATTGATTTTAAAACATCTGAAAATTAAGAGTCATTCATTATATAGGAAATTCCGTAAAATTGGGAGTCACAAAAAAATATTATTTTGGCTTTAAAAAAAGGGTGTCCGAAGAAATAAGAGTGTCCCAAAACTGAGAGTTAATATCAGGTTATGTTAAGTCTTGTATGTCTTTATTGCTTTGCCAAGAAAACTCTTGCAAATATTTCTCTATATATGTTTTTTCTGTTTTCAGGTTAACTCAGCTTCAGAAGCAGAGCACAGAGCATCTCTCAGAAAACATCAGTCTCTATGCTAGATACTACTGCCAGTTGACTGATGAAAAAAAGCACAAGCTACTCACATTCAACAAGAGTCCACTTAAAAAACATGTGTTTCCAAGATTAGGAATACACAATGGCTGCTGTCAGTGTAACAGGACGCACCTTTCCTTCTCAAAAAATTAACCCACTTTCATACCAAAACACACTTAAACCAACATAAAACTGTGCGTTTTCTAAGTTTTTCTGAGCAGAAGTTGGTTTTTGCTAATAAAAGCGAGTTTTATGAGAGCTAATCTGTGCTTAACTGAGTTTAAAGTTGTTTTTTTAAAGTAGATGTGTGTTTAAGCGAGTTTTTTTCGGTAAGGAGTTGGTTTTGTGTGTGTCAAAAGTGAGTCTTTTTATTTATGAGTTCGTTTATTTGTGTTTAAGTGTGTCTTTTTGTTTCATAAGCGAGTCTTTTATAACAGAAGTTGGTCTTTTTTTAAACAGAAGTGGGTTTAATTGAGTTTAAGTTGGTCTTTTTATAAATAATTTGAGAGCCGCAATAAGGCTCACTTTAACACACTTTTCAATAAGTTGGTCTTTTGTTTATTAATATAACTCAACAATGAAACAATAATTCTTCAACTAGGTCTTTGTTTGATGTTTATAGCCATATATTATTAAAGTGAATTGTAAAGGGGCTTTTTTACAGCTTGTTTGCTATTGTCCCTTTTGTACATTTGTGGGCTCCCCATAATTTTTAGGAAATATTGCATGAAAATTGCTCTTTCAGAACATCAAAGGTTAACAGATAGACAACAAGTATCACTGCCAAAGACTATTAATATATTCAAACTTAGTTTTATACCTGAAAATGAAAGTGTTTGTCTTTCACTTTGAATCAATAAATTAATATTAAATATATATAAAGAACAATCGACAAACATCTATAAAAATGTGAATACTTCCATTTAATTTATTTTCTTTGGAGAATTCAATAGACTTACAGTGTTTGTTTTTTGTTGTTTTTTTTTTTGGAGGGGGAAGCCTGACACTGTATCTATAATAAACAAAACTAGTTTCAGTGTGAAAATGTTGATTAATATATGGAAACTTCAAAAACAGCTTCCTTTATAGCAATTGATGTAATAAAAACGAATGCCGGACAAAACTCCCCCCGGACAAAACCCTCCCGTCATTTAAATAGGGGGCGGACAAAATGCCTCCCATGAAAAAACGGGGGCAGACAAAAAGCCTCCCATCAAAAAACGGGGGCGGATAAAAACCCTCCCGTGAAATTTGAGCTACAAATTCAAGTATCAACCATTATTTTTAAATTTTTAATCCGAAATCGGTCATTTCTGAATGTCATTTCCGACATTTTCTTTTGTTGTTGGTTATCCAAGATATATATTTTTTTTTTGTTACATTTGTCGTAGTTTAATTGCTTTTAATTGATTCTGTGAATAAACTAATTAAAAACTAAAAGTAGTTGCAGATTCACAGTTTGATATTTTGAGTAAATTGTTCGGATTAATGAATGCAACACTGTGTGAAGCAATTACATTTGTCGGTGTTTTTTTTTGTTTGCAGTCGGAGACTCACAGTTTGATATTTTGATATATATTATTATGCATTTAAATATTGACTGAAAAAAATGCAATTGCAAACGTTACAGCCTAAGATGAATTAAATAAGTAATTCAGACAATTTAGTAACATGCAAACGCACTGTTAATTGTTAATTTCACTTTCATTTCCGCAAGGTTTTCAGAAAGTCCCCGGGAAGCACGTTTTTTTTGCATGGATGTGCGTATGACGCGATTAAACGAAGCTCTGTATCGTATTGCATTCAATCTAAATTGAATCATTTTATGTTTTAATATTATGTTATTATTATTAAATTAAATGTAATATTGGATTATCGGATATATATGCACATTAGAAAAGCGGTATGTATACAGTTTATTGATACACATTTTCTTCTTTCAATTTCACACCCCTGAAAACACCATGGGTAAATTTTTCGGATTAATGAATGCAACACTGTTTGAAACAATTACATTTGTCTGTGTTCAATTTCATTCACGGGAGGGTTTTTGTCCACCCCCGTTTTTTCATGGGAGGCTTCTTGTATGCCCCTGTTTTTAATGGGAGGCATTTTGTCCGCCCCCTATGAATGACGGGAGGGTTTTGTCCGGGAGGGGTTTTGTCCGTATTCCAAAAAAAAAACAAGGGCATGGTGTTGGTCCAAGGGGGCTGTGGGACTTGGTGCCACAGGGTGCTGCATTACATTTTTAGGCCTAGATGGGCACTGATATAGATCAATGTTTATGATCCAAAGTTAATTTAATTGGGTGAAGGTGGGGGGGTCCTTATCTCTTATCTGATACCATACTGTGTCTACCATAATCAACTTATTGAGATATACCCACTGATTAGGCACATTTCATTAACCCGTCCCAAAATAAAATGCACTTTTTAACAAAATATGCTTTTAAAAGTGTATTTTGTTCTGCATTTTTACAAAAAGTTTAGTTATTCTGCACTTTTTTCATAAGTAAGTGCGCTGAAATGCATTTTTTCTGCATTTTCATTAAAGCGTATTTTTCTGCATTTGTTTCATATAAAGAGTGCATTTTTTTTAAACAAAGTGTTTCTTCTGTCGACAAACTGTATATTTTTATGCAAGAACCATTGTTTTATGAAGTGCATTTTTTGTGCATATAAAGTGTTTCTTCTGATTTGCAAAAAAATTCTTTCAGTACAAGTGTATTTTTTTTATTGCATCTTCATTAAAAAAGAGCAACACTATAGCAAACAACTGAAGTTAAAGGACAGAGATACAGTATTTAATAGGAGGATTGTACTGAATTCTTTTTTATCTTCCCATAATTTTAATGGTCTTATTGTTGAAATTTGTCTGCTCATAAAATATGTGAATCAGTAGAACAGCTTTTAAAAGGACAAGTACAACTAAATCAGGCTGAACTTAACTAATTAAAAATATTGAAAGTGTCAAAAATATTATGTGCGCTTGCCAGTATCAATTATATCTCCTCAACATAAAAAAAATAAGTTTTTGAACTTTCCTTTACTGATATTTAACCCCAATACAATTAATTTCTACCACATTGACTAGTAACATACTTTTTAAAAGGCAATTAAAATAATATTTTTGATATTATTATTATTTGCTTACACCATTCAGTATGTTCTATTGAAAGATTCACAATTAAATATGCTAAGGTTGCTGCTGTGTATTATTCAATAAATATTTTTGTGCTGAAATGTGCCTTAACCATGGATATTTTTCTCAGGTTGAGTATGGCTGACACAGTATGGTATCAGATAAGAGATTAACCCACCCCAATTTTATCAAATGTGCACCATAAACATTAATCCTAATCAGTGCTGCCTTACAAAGGGGTGTATCCGACTTTTGATTGGTTCATGCACCATCTTATGAAAACAAGCGACCTTTGATTGTTTGTAGCACTGGAAGTAATTTTTTTTAAAACAAACAGGTTTAAGCAACTTATTTTGAGCTAAATTTAAGGTATAATTGAGCAACATTAAGACTTATAATTCCAGTGTAAAATGCCTTGAAATACTTTCAGCATGAAGTATTGTGTGATGAAAACAATGTGTATTTACTACAATGTGTAAATCAACAATAAGTTTGTTGCAAAGGGGGTGGTTAAAGTGACTGCCTGTTGTTTTTTTTTGGAATACTGAAGAACAGTTGTAACAGGTTTGTATTTTCATTTTTGCATCCCTTTTTTTATTTAGTTTATTGAATTAATTATGATCATTATCATACTATTGTAATGTCACTGGGAAATGTAAATGGATAAGTAGATGAAATGCAATTTTAAGGAAAAACAACACAATTTGAATTATTATCGCTGTATTTTATGGTTATTGTCATCTTAAATTTCAGTGCTCCAGCAAGCAATAGATAGAGGGGCGCTGCGCCCCTCTAAAATTTGCCCCCTTAAACAGGGCCCCTCTATTTTTCTGTCAAATGCCCTTTTGGTCTCTAAATTCCTGTTTTCAGGCCGTATAAATTGCCAAAAACATCGACATGAATACACAGATAATACCCTTACCGGTACATGACTGCCTGGGGCGTATTAAGTCAACACATTTTGAGCAAACAAGCCCCAAGGGCATGGTTTGTTATCAGATCACTAATTAGCCTTTTGTTACAGACAATATAGTAACATGCTGTGAAAGATTATCTCCGATGTCACACTTGGTAAGGCACGATCACACTCCAATGAAATCAAACTCAGCACTATTGATTTTTTTAAACTTCTGAATTCTTTGGCTTTGATTTTTTTGTTTGCCATAATCACAGGCAGCAGTATCATATATTTGCCCCCCCCCCCGGACCCTTCCCCCCCTCCCGAGCTTACCCCAGGGAATCCATATTGTTAAATGTACACCTATTGTGTATGGTTTGACTTTTCAACAACGAATATTGACACAAAAACACAGTTTGAAAAAATACCCCTCGTATAGGTATTATATATACACAAGGTATGAAACGCACAATATGCCTATTGCTGAAAGATTGTGGAACATGGGACGTGATCGTTTTCATCGAGAACCCACATGTTTCCATGCAGTTGCCTAAGTAATGCAACTGGATTCGTTATAAAAGACATTAAAAGCAATGTGATTACACAACTTACCGATCTCCTGTTCGGCTAATAACTTTAAAATTTAATGAACTTTGACTTTCTCGCTACATGTCACTCGATGTTTCGTGTACACATGTAAATCATTTTAATTTTAAAACGCGTTATCTGGTTGGTTGTTCTAATAGCCAGCATTGTGTTGGCCAATGATAGGGCGTTTTACAACCGAGCATTCGGTCGACAAAAAATGGCAGTAAAACACAGACATGTAGCGAGAAAGTCGAAGTTAATTGAATATTAAAGTAATTAGCCAAACAGGAGATCGGTAGTCACAACGTTTTTTGACCCAGTGAAACCCCTGAATTTATTTCATGTTTTCTTCGTTTCTTCTTCAATGCCACTGATGCTGAAACTGGAACCTGTTCAATGAGGGAGGCGGTAAACTACAACGGGCGAGGCATGGTATGGTATTGCGCAAGGGGGGGTTAGAGGGTTATGGTTAGGGTTAGGGTTAGTGTTAGGGGTCGGGTTAGGGTTTGGGTTAGCCAAAACCCAACCCTAACCCTAACCCGACCCCTAACCCTAACCCTTACCCTAACCCTTTTTTTGGGTTATCACCCCTATACCATGCCTCGCCCGTTGTAGTTTTCCGCCTCCCGTTCAATGATGATAGGTGATAAAAAAACATCAAAATCCCCCTCCCAACACACACCGGAAAGAAATATGATATCTACATATCTCTTATGCGTGTACTCGGATGCAAGCCCAAGTCGGTTATGAAATTGGCTACTAAGTTGTTTTCCTTATATAGCGCCAATGTAGATAGTAATATATTTATTATAATTTTATTACACAAAATGAGGAACAGCATACAATTGGTGAAATCATCCAATGAACTAATGTTTACAATTCATAAGTCTATAGTATAACCAAAGTATATATACTTAAGTATATTTATAACCAAATGGCCTATTTTCCAAAATTACGCGTGAAATGTGCACTTTTTGGGGAAGCTCCCCTCTATTTTGAAAAGCTGGCTGGAGCATTGAATTTTATTTATAGCTCTATAATTTCTTGTCATTAATGAACAGATTTCTTTCCCCCATATTTAATGAGAACTTTTTTATTTTAAGTTTGAAGGTTAAACCCCAAGGTGAAATTTACATTGATTGGAAGATCATTTGGAAAGAATGTACATCATCACCTGCCAAAAAAGGGGGACAACCTGATGTAAGGACTTTTAAACCAGGTTTTACCCTGCACAAGCTGGCCAGCTTGAGGGGAACAGGAGTGGGAAAACCGCGCCCTATCCTTGACCAAAGCTGGATTTGTTTAGAAGTTAAACAACACAGGTTATAACTTATTGCATTTTAAAGGCGTCACACTTGCGACCAGTCCACACAGCCAATTGAAACTGTGTATCTTGGTACATTTTCAAACAGTTTTTTCTACCAAACTTAATTTATTTTAATTATCCCCACACTTTTTGAAAAAAAGTGGGGATATTGTGGTTATCTCCGTCCGTCCGTCCGTCCGTCCGTCCGTCCGTCCGTCCGTCCGTCCGTCCTGGCCAATATCTCCTCCTACACTATTAGCACTAGAACCTTGAAACTTACACACATGGTAGCTATGAGCATATGTGCGACCCTGCACTATTTGGAATTTTGATCTGACCCCTGGGTCAAAAGTTATAGGGGTTGGGGTGGGGCCGCGTCAGAAATTATCACTCATTTTTTTAGGTTATTTTACATTAACTTCTTCATTTCTACACCGATTCACTTCAAATTGATACTGGACCTCTCTTATGACAATACGGTCAATCTCAACCATGCATGGCCCCATTCCCAACCCTGGGGCGCCCCGCCCACATAGGCCACACCCACCAAAAATTGCCATTTACTATAATTTCTTCATTTCTACACGGATTCACTTCAAATTGATACTGAACTTCTCTTATGACAATACGGTCAATCTCAACTATGCATGGCCCCATTACCAACCCTGGGGCGCCCCGCCCACATAGACCACACCCACCCAAAATTGCCTTTTACTATAATTTCTTCATTTCTACACCGATTCACTTCAAATTGATACTGAACTTCTCTTATGACAATACGGTCAATCTCAACTATGCATGGCCCCATAACCAACCCTGGGGCGCCCTGCCCACATAGGTCACACCCACCCAAAATTGCCTTTACTATAACTTCTTCATTTCTACACCAATTCACTTCTAATTGATACTGAACTTCTCTTATGACAATACGGTCAATCTCGACTATGCATGGCCCCATTACCAACCCTGGGGCACACCTAGGTCAAACATTCGGTGTGGGGATACGCGTCGGCCTCTGCCGCGCCATTTCTAGTTATTTATGAAAAGAGTCACATGTGATCACAGGATTAAAATTGCAAAAATAAACAAACAAAAACAAAAAGCAAACAAACTTGTTTTGATTTAAATTTATAATTTTTATAGCAAACAAGATTACCGTAACAGCAATATTTAACACTATTATAAAATATCTTTCAGGACCTGATCTCAAATGATATCATGCACGAGATGCGCCTTGCAAAGGCCATGACAGTAGTTTTCAGACCTGATCAGCTAATGAACTGCTCTATGAAGGATGGTTCAACCACCCCCAAGGGGGAGTTTCGAGAGGGTCTCCCGATTGCGGAACGCTGCGACATAGTTGGTATGCTTCTTTTTAATTTAGCGAAAAGGGGGGTTTAAATATATAAGTGTCCTGTTGCCTCCATATCCTTTTTGAAACAAACAAAAAGCAATTAATTCAAATTTGACTCCAGCACATAATCTGTCTTGCATTAATTTAATGCTTCTGCTATAATTTAAGAGTTACAAAAAAATTATGTTTGTGTATTAAAAAGTTTAGGAGCATTTAACACATAGGCAGACAAAAATAACCTCAGTATAAAGTTACACATGAAACGTTCATTGTGAACGATAAAAAAAAAAATCAAGCCACAGTAATTTGCCTCCTTGATTCAAAAACGTGTTTTGAAATCCTTCTAATGTAGATGATGTTAAAATGGGATACATGAACTGATGATATTGATGTAAAAGTTTATTCCACCAAAATCAAGTCATTCAGATCAGACTTGATTTTGGTGGAATAAATTTCTACATGTATTTTGAATACTGTAATGTACAATAAAATATTGCATTGATTGTTCATATACATTTCAGATGTCATCTCCAAAATGTTTGCCCTGCCCATCTCAACAGTGGAAGAAAAAATGAGATGGGACTTGAGGAAGCTTCGTGTGATGTACTGCGGGGAGAATTAATGAGATGAATTGTGAAGTGCTGAACAACTTTGTTGCGTTTGTATATAGTTGTTAATATGTGTGAAGGGCTATTCCAGGAAAAAATATGATGAAGGATTCCTTAATGGCGTCATTTTATAAATCAGGTATCACCAACACAATTATTATTAATTTTATCCTCTTTATCACCCCTCACTAACTGAAACTGTATACATCATGGTTCATACCATTACTCCCGTTTTTTCCTGTGGTAGCCCTAAGATAAAAATGTTATTTATTTTAATTTATTATGTTAAATGTGTTGTCATATTGTGATAATGTATCTTGGGTAGATGTTTTCCTGGTTTTGTTAAAAATGCACTGTAAAAATGTTCACATAATTAGTTTTTTAATATGAACATAGTTAACTGCAAATTGTGTGTGTTTTTTTATCACATGGGGCTTGTAATGATCTGTTGTGATTTTATCTCAATTACCTTTTTTTACCAGAAAAGCGTTAAATATTTTCTTTTAACAAAGGTAACAGGTCAGACAAGCACAATTTTATGATCACTTAAAGGGACTGTCCACTAGATTATGGCATGTATTGAAGCTTGTCATTAAATGCTTTAAATGCTTTATATTGATAAATTTAAACATTTGAACTAAAAATCTCCAGTAAAAAACAAGAATACAATCTAAAAAAAGGAAAAAAAAGTAACCTCAACAGGGCTCGAACCACTGACCCCCGGATTCCTGGAGTCCTAGAGTAAAAAGCTACCTGTTTAGACCACTCGACCACGGACGCTCATGTTTAAGGCGGATGTATTTTTTAGCTATATAAGCAATCCTCGTAGGTTCCCAAAATATCATTTCGTGTCGCGCGACGCTTTATCTAGTGGACAGTCCCTTTAAGCGAACAAAAGACTCACAAAAACCAACATAAACACACTTTTGTACAAAAGTGTGTTTAAGTTGGTTTTTGTGAGTCTTGTTGCACGCAAAAAAAAACAGTCGGTACATATATGTGGGTTTCGGTAAGTTGTTTTTTTTTGCGGGTTTTGGAATGTTGTTTTTTTGTGAGTTTTGGTTTGTTGGTTTTTTGTGGGTTTTGATATGTTGTTTTTTTGTGGGTTTTGGTATGTTGGTTTTTTAAGAGTTTTGGTAAGTTGGTTTTTTGTGTGTTTTTGTGAGTCTTGTATTGTATTGTGTATATTGTGTGACCTTTCCTGGCAACAAAACCTGTAGGAAACTATCCTTTCCAAAATGAAAAAAAAAAACTTGGAATAACTGAAGTAACATTTCACTCCTGATAGATAGATAAAAGGAAAAGATGGTGGGGCGCAGCAGGCTATCAGGCCCATATTGATTCAAGAACATTATCTTAGCAGTTCCTTTATGTTCACAAAAAGAATACACCACTGACATAACAGATTGAAAATGCATAACGGCCCCGGGTAAAGAAAAGTGTACTCGCCAAAACTTGGCACTTAGTGGTGACACGGACTGTTCAAAATAAGATGAAAATTAAACTGCAACATTAACAGGGCTTTCCTTTGAGCCAAGCTCCCGGGTTTTGACGCTTGAAAATTAAAGAAGACCCTTGTTTGACTCGTGAGAAAATTACGTCATGCGTCACATTTGACCCGGGGGAATATACCGACTTGCGTCAACGAGATCAAAAGTTGTCAAGACTAAGCCATAATTGGCTTGGGGCGGAGTACTTCTTTTGGTAGACGCTTGCCGTTATCGCCTGTTTCCAATCGTTGAAGCACAAGTCCGCCCAGTAGGCGGAGTTTGGCCCATTGAGAAATCTAGTAATGGCCAATTAAAACACTGATGGTTCGATGACGCGTGTATCAACGTTTCATTATTTATCATAGGGTTTGTTGTCAGCTGTTTGCGGAAAAGACATGCATTAAACGCACTAAAGCAGAATGGACTCACCCGCGTCAGTTTTTATAATATCCAACATATAATAACATCCATATCCACAATACGCTGTAAAGCATATTTTGAGAAATACTTCCACAATATGCCAGAATGTATTTTCAAAGCTGAATACACCCAACCCTGTTTTACTTCATGTTTGCTCCGTTCAAAGATGCACGAAAGTTATGCTGGTATATGTACTGTCTACAACGTCACATTACACGCTTTGCATCAGAGTTGCTAAAAATAACCATAGAACCGGTATAACTGACCGTGTGGAAAAGTGACAAATTTGGATGCTTCATGTGCTAATTGATTACAACATAGGCGTAATTATTGACCATTTGAGACGGCATAGAAAACAGCGCGTGTGTCGCACGTCTTTGGTGAAGATGGCACATGAAATAATTTAAGGGTGTCAGAATTTTTTATGGGATTATATACAGAGACAGTTCAAACAGTGAGTAGAAATAATTTCCTTTTATAGTTTACCGATTTTTTATTGTGTTTAGGTGCCACCCCTATGGTATTTTTTGTGAAAGCCAGTGGAAATGTTTTTTTCTTCAATTTTGTTTTTCATTCTTAATTGAATTTTCAAGCCAAATTTTATTATGATCAATTATTATTTATTTATATAATAATTATGAAATTTGATGAGTTATTTAATGATGTAAATAAAACCATCAAATGTCCATGAAAGGATAAATATCATGCATTTGTGAAAAAAATCTGAATTAGAGAAATGACATTATTAGGTAATGGTTGTTTTAATCATTAACTGGTATTTGTGATTTGTCAAACATTGTGTACACAATAACCATTTATTAATTTTCAGGTGCCCTGTGCAGCAACAAGATTATATTTATGATTTATTGTGTTATTTTTTTCTCATTGCCTGTCTAGCATATATATATATATATATATATATATATATGTGTGTATTATGTCAAGACTATTTCACACTGTATTTCAACCTAGATTTAAACCATGTTGTAGGTGGATGTGTGCCAGGACAGTTCCAGTGTCATGATGGTGACTGCATCAGTAATAACACGTTCTGCGACAAAAAGCCAGACTGCCTCGATAATTCGGATGAACAAGACTGTGGTAAGCTGAACTTTACATCACTGTAATAGCAAATGAGTATAGACAATCCCAGAATCGATAAATTGACCGCCGCCATATTGGCTATTACGTCACCCGCTACTGAAAACGGTACTGAAGAATTAGGCAGATTACAACGTTATCATAGTGTACACCCGCTTTATTCCAATAGACAGTACTTTATGACTTCGCATAGAAGGATTGAAAACAAGTGAAACATGAAACCAGGTGTCGATATGTATCACATCATTAATCAATATAATTTAAATAAAAAATATACACGATATATTCATAAAATATGTGTCTCTGCAACGCTGAAGTATGTGCTATATTATGAGTGGAACAGGTGACTATGCAAAGAACATTCGCAAATTGAGTGAGTACAACAACAAACATATACTGATTCAATGGGAAAATATAAATTGAACCATATGAATAATTGGATTGAATGTAATGCTAATAAATAAATACAACAAAAACACTTGAGTCAATTAAACAAACATGCTATTCGTTAACTATTAAATGAAAGACATGCAATACAATATTATACTCAAATCCACAAACACATGGTCCATGATATGATTTATTGAATTATAATTACTTTTGCATAATCAGAGGTGTTAATTTATACTTCAGGCCCCATCCAAATCCTTAATTCACACATCGCGGTGACATCAGACGGGGTTCCATGGGCGGACATGTTTGCAGATAGGGCCAACGATGGTCTTGTAAATAACCAAGGCGCTGCTGAAAATTGTGGATGTTGCGCAGCTCTACGAAGACCGGCATGGATGCAACTGACTCTGGACAAGATTTATCTTGTGGAACAGATTCTAGTTCTGGGGCGTAACGACGGAAGTGAGTATAGCCTACTTAATCATTACAAACGTATGTGGGTTAAGTGGTGTTTATAGTACACATTTACATGCTTTATCTGAAACTAGGACTCCCGATTATAAATCCGCTTCATATATGCTTTATAAGCAATGGTAGGCATAACATATTTTCATAAACTATTTACAATTAGTTATAAATGTTTAATTATTTCTCCTATTTTAATTTGCCCGGAATGCAGCCACTTCTCAGCATAAGCATGTTTATACATACAAGGCACTGGTTGGGCTAGAGGGATGGTGCCATGCAATAAATGTCCATGCGTTATATTATCTGGCCGAATAGTTTTGGAACATTTCATGACTGTACTATGGTTGGTTTACTATTATTTCCGAAACAAGGTAGATTTTGTGAAAGGCATCATTAGCTTTCACCGTTACAGCTGGTTGCCACATTTCATCGAATTGAGAAGCGTCAGTGGCATCATACATTTCTAAAACATATTGTCCCCGTTGTTTCACAGTATCCCCTCCCCCGATATGAATGTTCATTGAACACAATACCGTCACCTTGTTTAGTTATATTTAGTCGCTTTTTCACATTAAACATTTTCGAGAGGAATAAGTATTCTGGTTTCGCTTCCGGTTCCATATTGTTGTCGAGCTGCTGCAGGTATACATACGAGGAACGTCTGTGTTCCCTTCGGAATTATTCTTTCAGTGACTTATTATGTCTGTGAGCTTCAAAATTGTCCCATCGTGACCGTCCTTCGCGCCGTCATATATATCTTGATCACAGCATGCGTTTATAAGGGTTGTAAGCTCATCGGTCAAAAATGGTTTAAGGTTGGTCTGTACTTTTTCATCGCAACCAAAGTTTCTGCACACTATGCAATCATGTCACAAAAATGATAATACATTTCGTCATCCTCTATAGTTGGTATTGCCTAATTAAATTTTGTAACTATTTCCAACATACACAATTACTGTTTCATAGTGTCTAATGGATACTAATGTACAACTATATTTTACAATACTAAGAGCTTTATATAGTATGAATATAGTTTGGTTATTTCAAGGAACAAAGATTATTCAAACACCTCATTATTCTCTAATAATCAAAATAACCTTCATATGCCAAGTTATGTATACTTGTTTTAAGATGCAGCTGAACAGTTTAACAAAATACGATTGTCAATGGGAAGACAGGATCAATCACTTCAGAACGTAACGTTCACTTGGAAAAGCCAGACTGTTGCGATGACGACACTGGCTCCTCCACTCGAAGTAGACGTTGTACGAGTTTCGGGTGACCGGGGTATTGATGACCATATGACTATATGCGAGATTATGCTATACCGACAAGCAGGTAACGTGCTTTGAAGCTGAATGTTTTTTTTTCGAATTACACATGTAGTGATAATTGACCATTTATTTATTTTTTTCGTTTCAATACACGAAATGTTCAGTGGAGTTTTGTCACGTCGCATCAGTATCGTGATATTTTCACAATTGATGCTAAGTAGTTAAGAAGTATTACAACCACGAAACACTTTCCGTGCGGAGATGTCATTCTAAAATATGGTGGAAACGTAAGATAGCCTTCATGTATTTGTTAATGATATTTTTTCTTAAATCGCGATTATTTTAACTCGTTGAAAACAAGGCTAAACGGGTACAATGTTTTTTTGCTTATATGGCTGTTTTTATCGTTTTATAGTATGAACAAATTTAAAAAGGGTGTCTTATATCCTTTATGATTGTTTGTCTTATCAATTTGTAATCTTCTCTGTGTATTTGTATACAAATGTCAACTTTGGCTTTGTGTTTAGTATACTAGGCGCATATAAATGTGATCGGCATCATGTGGTTTGAATTCGCAGTGCAGATTTATAAGTTTGTTAAACATAAATAAATCAGGAAATGCAATGTATGCACACTTTTAAATATCTTTTAATGTTCTTATTAGAAAAAAAGGTTGATTACAGCTAACAAACCGTAATGTTGTTGACCATGACCTAGATATTCATTCCGTTTTTGTTCTGAAGTTCGTTCTAAAGCATTATTGTATTAACGGTTGTTGAATACGTACTTCGTAACGTCGTTTTTTGTACTTCTTAACATGGGGCATATTGGTTTTCCCGTGTGGAATATGAGACGCTTCGGTCTTCCCATCCCATGTTTGTAGTCGCGCGTAATTAAGATGGTGCTAATAGTTGGAATAATTAAAAAAAATGTCAACTAGCATATGAATTTCGAAAGCTCCATATTTTGGTTCGGCGTGTTCGACAAAACCGGAATTATGACCTCTTCGTTAAGCAACAAATTTCATGTTTTGACTTGTTTGTTTGCTAGTTTGTAGTGCATAATTCACAAACATATAATCGAGCATTTGAACTTGAGCATCTCCATATTTGCACTGCTAAATTACTCAAATACTTCGGCAGAATATTTGAAGGGACGTATGTGTATACATTCTAATGAAAGCAATTGAAAAGAACGGTTGTTTAATCTGTCTGGTGTATATTATTTACCCTTAGACGTTTTTGATATGAATTGTTAACTTTAAACCCAGTGTTTTAGTGTGACTATTTCTTTTAATTTTAAACTGTTATATATATATAAATATGAATATATATATATANCAAGTTTGAAAAGAATCGGATGAAAACTGTGGAGTTTATCGCGTAAACAAGAAAAAGTCTAACGCATGGACGGACGCACGCACGGACGGCAGACGGACGGTCTGATGTAACCCATTTTCAATAGGGTTCGAGTCCTCATGAATATAAAGACACTGAACAAGTTTGAAAAGAATCGGACGAAAACTGTGGACTTTATCGCGTAAACAAGAAAAAAGTTAACGGACACACACACACACGGACGGACGGACGGACGACGGAAACCATGCCATCACATAAGCTCTTCAGGCCTTCGGCCAGTAGAGCTAAAAATAATCTTTAATTTTAATACTTATACTTTAAACGTATATTATGTAAATACATAGTTTTACGCGAACTGTACATGCACAAGGAAACAGCTGTGCTTTAAATATTGTTATATCGACAAAGCGACCAAACAAACTATTTTTCCATCAGACAAAAATAGCATAGATTCCAATTTTTTCAATGAGAAAGTCGCAGCCCCTTTACTCAAAAGTGTTACATGCTATATTACAAGAACGCACAAACAAGGAATGAATTTCAAATTGTTCTCTCCAATTAGAAGTCTGAATCCCCTTCAGTGAACAGTGTTACATGATATACTACAAAAACGATGTTATGTTGCCAATGTTTTAGGTAATTAAGCTCAAATTAGCCAATGCAATCAATGAAGTGTCTTCATATTGATCTAGCCACAGGAAGTTTTATTTGAATTCAATTGGACGCCAACAAAGGTCACGTAAGGTGAAAACCTAGGTTAGACAGCTTACGCCGAAAAAGACCAAGATTTTGACCCCACATGACCCAATGTCGAACTTTGCCTAGATATCATCAAGAAAAACATCCTGGTCAAGTATCATCATTATTGGACCAAAACTATGGCCTCTAGTGTGTTTACAAGGTTTTTGTAGGATTAGACCCCATGATCCAGATTTTGTCCCCACATTACCAAACGTCAAACTTGGCCTAGATATTGTCCAGACAAACTTCCTGGTCAAGTTTCATCATTATTGAACCAAAACTTATAACTTGGGCGTATGGAGTGTTTACAAGGTTTATGTAAGATTTGACCTGATGACCTATATTATGACCCCTCATGACCAAACATCAAACTTTGCTTACAAAAATAAATATTATGACCAAGATTCATAAAATCTGAAACAAAATTGTGACCTCTAGAGCGTTTACATGGATTTTGTATAATATAATGAAAAATTTTACAATCTAAGGGCAATAATTCTGGCATTTATTATGCGATTTTGCTCATTATCAAACTTGACTGAGATCTTGTGGCCATAAAGCTTCTCAGCATTTTTGAAAAAGAATGCTTGAGAAATGTGAATGCTAGAGTGTTTACAAACCAAATTTGGATGGGCGACGGACAAGGACCGATCCTAAAACCTCAACTGAGCAATCAAGTGAGCTAAAAAGTGTTTTTCACCAATCTGAGCCATTTTCCAACTTGTCCGAGATATCAATAAACCCAATAGCTTGACTAAGTTTCATGATGATAAGGCAAAAAATGTGACTTCTAGAGTGTTCACAAAGTTTCTCTATAGTCATATAAGGAAAACTGCCCCACCCCCCTGGCAGCCATGTTTTTTTACCGATCAAGCCATTTTCCAACTCATCTATAAATGAGATAATAAATGAAAAAAATCTTTTCACCAAGTTTCATGATGATTGGGCAAAAATGTGACTTCTAGAGTGTTCACAAGCTTTTTTTACTATATAAATATAATAAAATGCGCCAACCCCCCTGGCAGCCATGTTTTTCAATGGACTGAAACCATTTTCAAACTGAACTCTCATATCTGGAAAACAAATTAATGTTCTGACCAAATTTCATGAAAATTGGGCCAAAAATGTGACTTCTAGAGTGTTCACATGTTTCCACTATAAACATATAGAGAAAACTGCCCCGCAAACTGGTGGCCATGTTTTTTCACTTTTATCTTCTGACCAAGTTTCATGAAGATCGGACAAGAAATGTGGCCACTATGTTTACAAACCAAATGTGGACGGACGGATGGACGGACGACAGACAAAGATGGATTCCAAAAGCTCACCTAGCTGAGCAATCAGGTGAGCTAAAAACAAAAACAAAGTTATCCACACCTGGACTCGAACTACTAACCCTTTGAGTAAAACCATTAAACCACTCAACCATCCATGCTGATACAGGTCACAATGTATTTTATACCTTATATACACAATCCAGGTAGTGTCACAAAATATAATGCTAACAATAGTACTCTCCAAATTATTCGATCATTTCGCGTTTGTAACGCTTTATAATTTTCAGGTTTTTAAATCGTCAAAAGATGCATATTATGGATATTTTAGAGCATGGTAAATGTTTAGTATTATTGTTTCCTCGCAAATAACATAATTACAACGAACATTTGCAAATCTGAAACAATTTTTGTTCAATTTTGTTTTTCTGTCGAGTTCTGTATCCATAATAGATATGATCAATAATATATAATAATAAGAAATAAGCCACAAATTCTGGTGCAACACCCTGAAATTGATTTGAGTGTGATGCAGCTAAGAACTTCACAGAAAAAGACATTCGCTATTTTTGATCTAATTGATGACTATCTTTCACCAACACTTCCCACAATAAACGCTGTATATATTTTTTAAAAGATATTTCTTTTATAAACTTAAAATAGATTCCATCTTTTTAATCGCTAAGAATGTGTGTGTATATAACCTGTAGAAAATTATGAGAGATTTTAAATGTCATTTTCCTCCCTTGAGGTGTTTGCAAAATCTCATCCCTGTAGAGCCAAAATCTTGCCCATGTAGAACCAAAATCTCACCCCTTTAGACAATTGAAGTAAAAACGCATTGATGTTTGTAGTTTTTTCTTGCAGTTTGAATGGCCTACCACAAAAGGTTGAACTTCAGTTCATGTGACTAATACTTGAATACTTGTACATTCATAGAGCAGTGCAATCAGCGAATTGATTTGCTCAATTTGAAGAAGTCTGTAATGAAACCAGTGAAAAGATAAGTATTTTTTGTTTAATTATTGACACAGTAGAATTTAAAATATTCCTTAAAGAGGACAAAATAAACAAAATTTAACAAAAATCAAAGGTTTTAATTGACAAAAGTTTGTTATTGTCTTAGATTTGGCTTCTTTGATATGGGTCAATTATCAATGCTTTTTAAGCCCCATTACATAACAGACAACTGGAAAGGAATAAAGGATATGGTTTAGGACAAATGATGAATTTTGATGACTAAGTGTTACTCAGTAATGACCATACATGTATGAATGAGCTTCAGTGGTGGCAAAATAATATAGTTATTTTATTCGGTAAGAATTAGTTAGTTTTGTGTGTAGAACAGATGCAAGTCTTTTAGGTTGGGGCACTGTAAATATGAACACAAGTTGCCATGCCAATGAAAGATGGAACTTTTATGAATTATCATGTTCAATAAATTATTTGAAATTGTTGGCAATTTTTTATAGATTGCAGTATTTTTATAATGGAGAAACAGGAGTTCATATTCAAGTTCAGATATTTAGAGATACATTTTTTTCAGCAATTTATATACCAGGTTCCAGTATAAAGGCCGACTATTATTCTTGAAACTTTTCTGAAAATACAGAATGGACTATTAAGTCTGAAATTGTCCAGAGAGCTTGTAAACAATTATTTTACCCTTATATTGACTTGGTTACTTCAAAATTAAATTTATTGTTTTGAATCTTGGTAATCTGAAACCTGGTTCCTTTCATAATGATGCGTTTTCATTCAATTGGAGAGAATTTTAACTATACATGTGTCCTCCATTTAATTTGATTGAAAAGGTGTTAAATAAATTTAAAAAAGACAGAGTTGAAAAGGCAATTTTAATTTTACCATATTAGATAACACAGCCTTGGTTTCCGTTTTTATAAGAATGTTTGACTGATATTCCTGTTAGCTTGTCGAGGCATAAAGATTTGCTATTGCTCCCTCACAGTGGGGAGCTACACCTGTAAGGGAAGAAGTTGAAGATATTCGCAGCCATCAAGAATCTGTCAACAGCTTCAATTCTCATTACATCATCTTGGTCAAAAGGAACAAGAAAACAGTAAAAGTATGTGTGACTGAATTGGGTGCTTTGGAACAGTACAGTCAAAATTGACCTGACAGTCACTTGAGAATAACAGTCAATTGCAGACAACGGTTAGTCTGGATACCCCCCGACGAAAATCACTCTATATTACACTTGAGAATAACGATTCATTCTCCATAACGGCCAACGGTCAGTATAATTCATTCCAAAAGTCATGTTTAAACTGAAAACAATGTTCACGCGTCAGTCGTTTCGAGTCAAGAAAAAGAAAGAACACACACGAAGCAGATTTGACAATTATACTTTCAGGCGACTGTAATAACTGTGTTGATATATTTGTGTATTTGTTCCAGAAAGGAAAATCCTATTAAGTGATTAATTGCATAAAGCCGCGCAATGCTTTTACAAACATTACCATTAATGGGAAATACACCTTTTGTAGAGCAATCAACAAACAACTGCAAGTATTACAAACAAATCGGAAAATGATCAACACAATTAAAAAAAAACAACAACAGAAATCGGCGAATTTAAGTGCAGATGAAACAGTCCAATTTCTTAAAATGATGAAATTTCGTGCTGACAATAATAAATGGTTTCACAGTATTCCATTTTTAAAAGCAAAGTCTAGAACATATTGACAATAAAAGTGCTCAAGAATTTCATAAACACAAATGTTTTTCTTTGCTTAAGTATCAAATGTATTTTGGCATATGTGACTATTTAAAGACTTGAATAAATATGTGTCCAATCAAGACGGTGGTATTCCTGCTGAACATGCGTAAAAACAAAATGTAACCTGACGTGATGAGTGCATTTTTATACAGCAATCAACACACCCACACTTTCCATGCAGATGACGTGACGTTGAACATGCTGCATAATTTTCGGGCACTTTTTATTTTGCCAAATGATCAACACGAAATACACTCGCACTGTTTTTATGCTCATTTGAGAATTCAACAAAACACTTACAGTTGCTTGTAATGAATTTAACAATAATTTGTTAAAACGCTGAAAATGATGCATGAAATGCACATGTTCTACAAGCATTACACCTGGTTTCCATCATCAGTCTTCTAAGTCACTGGCCAAGATTTTATCGTGGAGGTGTACACCATAGGGACCGATGAGTGTGGTAGGTATAACAAAGCCAACAATCAGTAATCTTGCGTATTTTTTTCCATTTGATAAGATACTTTTTAATTTAAAAATAAAGTCCTATAAACCAAAAAAAGTTAGATTGTTAACTTTTTTAAATATTAAAACATGAAAATTTCAGTCTTCTTTGATATTAACTTAAACAGACAAAACTTGTAAACACAGCCCATTTATAATGTCTATGACTGGCTGTTAGTGGATAGAAAAGTTGTACAGATCTGTTGCTAAAACTCATATAAAGTCAATGGCTTTCAAATAAAATTATTTATTACTAATTAATTTTTAAAAGAAAACAAAACAAGAGGGCCATGGGCCCTAAGGCGCTCACCTAAGACCCAAAGGAACAAGACTATACTGAAAAAGTGGGAGCTGATTCATGAAGATTGGACTAAAAAAGTGACCTCTAAAGTATTAACATTCTGTTTTTTAATTTGACCTTGTGACCTAGTTTTTGAGCTGACATGACATAGTTTCAATCTCAGCCGAGATTTCATTGGGACAAATGTTCTGGCCAAGTTTCATGAAGAAGCAATAAAATATGGCTCATAAAGTGTCAACAAGTTTTCAATATAGACATATAAGGAAAAATGCCCCACCCACTGGCGGCCATGTTTTTCAACGAACCATAACCATGTTCGAACTCAGCTGAGCTATCATAAAAACAAATGTTCTGACCAAGTTTCATAAAGGTTGGAGAATAAATGTGACTTCTTGAATGTTAACAAGGTTTTACTTTAGCCATATAAGGAAAAATGCTCCGCCCTAGGAAGCCATGTTTTTCAACGGACAGAAACCATTTTCGAGCTCATACAAGATATCATTAGAAACAATTGTTCTGACTAAGTTTCATGAAGATTGGACAATAAATGTGACTTCTAGAGTGTTAACAAGGTTTAAATACAGCCATATAGGGAAAACTGCCCCGCCCCCTGGTGGCCATGTTTTTCAACAGACCGGAATCATTTTCGAACTCATCCGAGATATCATAAGAAATAATGTTCTGACTAAGTTTCATGAAGATTAGACAATATATGGGACTTCTAGAGTGTTAACATACAACCAATTGAAAAAAGTTAGTTTTCATCCCTGCCACATGTTTTTCGTGTTAGAAAAGAGCACCAAATTGCTTTTGTGTACATGTCACATCATCTGCAGGAAACGCATGGGCGTATCCACAGCGGCATAAAAACTTTGTAGGGCAGAGAAACGCAATTCTAATTCACTTATTATTTTTATTGTTATAATTACTGGGGGTTTAGAACAAGACAGAAATAAATCTTGTGAGGATGACGATTTTATATACCTAATTTTTTACTCAACTTCTTTGTCGGTTAAACGTGCAAACATAACCTGCTTTTAATTTTTTACTCAACGATGTTGGACTTCAGATGTGTGAACAACCCCTTTGCCCTTACGCAGCAGGAAATTATAACGTTGTATATTAAAGCCAATTAACAACCACATTAAGCAATGCCGCCTTTTCGGTTTGACTGCGAACGTGAGATAATCGATATGATAACAGGACCCCTGTACATTGATCAATTTTGTGCTCAGGTGAGCTAAAAACTGCTTTATGTTGACAATTAAGCTTTACAATGAAAATATAAAACATTTCCGCGAAAATAGCGAAAACGCATAATATCTGATGCTGGCTTATTTGTGCTTCTTAAGATTTCAATTTACTTTTTATACTGAATAATAACAATTTCAACACAAGTCAGATATGTGATTAAACTTTTTATGTCTTTAAAATAACATAAAGGCAGAATAATTTACATATTGGATATGTTCTTGGTTCTGGCCTGATTTGTTCATATCTTTACTATTAATCTTTTCACTTATCATTTTGACATAATAATAAACTTTTGTAATAATTATGATATAAATCTTCTTTGAGACTTATAAACACCAACATACTGTTTAAAAGTGAATATTTAAAAAAAAAATTGTCATTAACCCTTGTTGTGCTGAATTGTAATATATCCCATAGCTGACTTGTTTAGTCCTTATTATACTAAATATACCTACTTCATTTGTGTTACATGTCTAGTAAGTTTGAACTGTCCAATTCAGACAAAATTTCCCACGTGAAATGGCCACAAATTTCTCCTGACAATTATCATACAGTATATACATTTTATTGATTGGTTGCCAAGGTTAACATAGAAATAATGACAAAAACCAAGTTTTTTTGTGTTAAAATCATCTTTATAACACTTTGCTTGGTCAGTTTCACCCTTACTTTTAACAGGACATCTATATATGCATACACATAATTTATGTTGTACCTGTGTTAAGTTTGGATATTGATTACCAGTATAAATATTATAGAAATTTCATAATACAGAAGTAAAAGTGAACAGGTTCTACACCAACAAATGTACAAAGAACATGAAACAAACAGTTACTATATAAATAAGCTTTCTCTTCTGAAAAAAAAAACATGGTCTGTACTGCAAATGTAGTTTAAAGTCTTTATTCATATTTAAGCATATTAATAATTCTCTGAAAAAACACAATTAGTTATTCCCATTGCAACAGAACATGTTCTATTTTAAAATATACATTCAAAATGTGGATTTAATAATACATTTAAGCCTATTTTTTATTTGCTTTGATGCTTTGATGCTTTGATTCATAGATTTAAGTTAGTCCTTTAAATATTAAAAGTTAATTGTGTAAAAAACACATTTTCTTAACGAACAAACACAAAACATTATCCCAATGAGTAGGTACAGAAAAACTATACCACGCATAGCCACATTTTACTTTCAGCATACAGATATTGAGATTAAGAATTGTTAATACAATGCATTGGGAAACAGAGAATAACTATTGCTGTTATTTAAAAAATGATCAGTGTTACTTGCAATATATCTATGTATAAAAAGCTGTTTTTAATAAGAGAGCAATCCCATTATGTTTGCATGGTAACACAACTGAAAAGGTAGTACATTCTTCTTTGTTTTAATGTTCACCAGAATTTTAAATGCTAGCACGTTTTGGACTTTTTTCTGCAGACTTTGTTACATTAATTCACCAGTTGATATTTAATTTGCAGTATACACAAAAAGATTATATTTAAATGCCATTCTCATAAGAAGTTATCACAAAATTATACATCTTAGAACAAGCTGAATATTTTTATGATCTCCATCTTGGTGGCTGGGTTTGTTGGTGGCATGATGAATAGAGTAACCTGGGCTTGTATCGGACCCCCACAGGAACATTGCCGTGTTTTGTAGTGATCTCACAGTTTATTTCGGATAGCTTTTGTTTTTATCGTTAAACCATCATTGTCACTAGGGGCGGATCAGACACTTCCTGGCTTGTATCGGACATTAAAAAAGGTGTATTGGACGACTATTTTTGTGTTGGTATGTCCACTTTGTACCAAAAGGACCGTCAGACACATTGAAAGCATTTAAAGATTAACTTATCTTGCCTTTAACGACGACCATAGGTGGGACGTCAGACCCAGCTGCATTGATACAGGCCGTTCCTGTGATGGACTTGTGTGAGTTTCCCTACCCGCCCCATGACGTTTCTGGCCCCCTCAGAAGCCAAAACATGGGTGGGTTTATGTGTCAAGGAAACTGAAGTTTCGTCCGACCCAGCTGCATTGATACAGGCCGTTCCTGTGATGGACTTGCGTGAGTTTCCCTACCCGCCCCATGACGTTTCTGGCCCCCTTAGCAGTCTTGGCATTATTTTTTTTCAGGCACTAGCCCGATCGGGCTACCAGCTTGGAAATTTCACTAGCCCGAATCAATTTTAACTAGCCCGAATTAAAGTTATAATTCTGTATTATTTGTCAGTCTTGGACCTAACCCACTCCATCCGGTAATAATACTTGTTATAGAGTCTAGAGAGGTCAACTTACTACACTGTTCAATAAGCATCTACTCAATGAGTGCCCAATGGAGATAACTGATTCAGTTCTGAATAAGCTTCTATAGCAGGGTTGTCAATTGTCCCAAATGTGAAATCCGGAAAATTAGACTGAGGGTCTGGGGCCGCACGTCCCCAATCACGATAAAGGGCAGAGCTCCCCCCAGCCCCAACTTATTGTACTTTTTTTAGTCTTTCTAGTTGCAATTACTGGTTAATATTTAGTCTTTAATCTGATCTTGTCAACTATTTGTTACACATCAACCGAAACTGGTGACTCGAGACTGGTGACTCGAGGATACAATGCAAAATAGTATAAACCAGACCATTCGTATCACCGCATGTGTATTCGTCATTGTATAGAAAATGTTATAAAGAACGTCGAAAATAAAAAAATTAAAATAGACTAAAAATACTGTATCCGAATAAAGAATGTCCGAAAGATGTACGTGTTTTGCACATGAAATAAAATGTGCATATCGTTTAATTTCAGACAATGAAAACAAGTTTCCTAGCAAATACGTAATAAATAGATAATTTTGTTAGCATATTGCTTTACAATATGCTAAGCAGATAGTGCAGTGCTTTACTTTGCAAATCGATCGCTTAAAATATTTAAAGATGGCGGACATTGTAAGATTTTCGGAAAGTAGCGAGGATTTTTGGTCAGTTACCGTTCA
>VMBQ01005739.1:40363-50677 GCA_007657795.1 Dreissena rostriformis
AAATCATTTTTTTTTCCAGTATTTCTTCTGCACCATTTGTTATGGTTTCCACTAAAGAGTTGTAAATGATGTTCACATCTGTTTCTGTTGTGTGTTTTTCAATCCACTGTTGAATATTTTCATTGCACCAATGTTTCCATTTTAACCAATCAGTGTTCTTAAGGTCCCATCTTGTCTCTGCTTTCCAGCTTTCCTTTTCTCCAAATTCAAACACTATAAGTTTATGGTCTGAGTTAAGGTAGGCCTCTTCTTGTACTTTCCAATTTTTGATCTTGTCAACTAATGTGTTAGAAATAATAGTTAAATCTATAATGTGGTCCTTTCTGGTGCATGTTGCATTATTTGTCACTGTTAGTTCTTTTCCTTGTAAGTATTCATGTAAAAGGCATCCTAGTTTATTATTGTTCTTATCTTGCCAATACTTGTGATGTGCACTTAAAATATTTAAAGATAGCGGACATGGTAAGATTTGCGGAAATTAGCGAGGATTTTTCGTCAGTTACCGTTCATGTCCGCGCCATCACCAGCCAATCAAAAATCAATAAATAAAATACCTGGCACAATCGGTACCGAGCGAAAATTTCCGGAATGCCGAGGAAGCTATAACTTCAGGAAACTATTTCGGACATGTAACTAAGTTCGGACAGGAAAAAAACACTCGACCGATCGGGCTACCGGCTTGGAATTTTCACTCGACCGACGCAAAAATCAATCGACTCGGTCGTCGGTCGAGTGGGTTACGTCCAAGACTGCCTTAGAAGCCAAAACATGGGTGGGTTTATGTGTCAAGGAAACTGAAGTTTCGTCCATATTCCAAATTCAATTTGTTTTGTTATGAAGATTGAGTTGGTGCGGACCATAAACACTTTTTGTAGATATCTAGCTTGATCAATATGGAATTTGTATCCCGATAAACCCCGGCGTCAAAACTTCAATCTATTTATCGAATTTTCTTCACTACTGCAATATTTAATTCATTTAAAAAACAATAAAAACACCAAAAGTTAAATACATTTGATATGCAATTATCATACAGACATTCCCAGAAGTGTCAGACCTGACCGACGTTTTAAGGACAGGTCCGATTAAAAATGCCATGTTGCCGGTCCGAATGTCCGGGAAATAATTCAAGAGTAAAAATTTATTTATTTTATAGAATTCGTTCAAGTGCGTGATCATTTAAGAACAAATATTGTTATAGCTTCCTTGGCATTCCGGACATTTGAGCTCGTTACCGATTTTGTCCGTTCTTTTATTTTTCAATTTTTGATTGGTTAGCGAATGGAACAGACACGAACAGTGACTGACGAAACCTCTTCGCTATTTTCTAAAAATCTAACAATTCTACAAAATGTTGCAAATGTCCGCCATCTTGAAATTTTAAGAGATCTCATAGCAAAGTAAAGCACTGCAATAGCATATTGTAAAGCAATGGTTAACAGAATTATATTGATTACGTACAATGTATTTGCTAGGTAACTGGACCTGGTTTTCATTTTCTACAGTCTAACGATATTCATGAAGCACATTTTACTTCATGTGCAAAACATGTACATGTTTTTGGACTGTCGTATTCAAATACAGAATGATTAGTTGATTTTAATTTATTTTCAACATTCTTGATAACATTTTTATAGAATGAGAATACACATGCAGTGATACGGATGGTCTGATTTATCAAAGTTCGCATTGTACTCACCAGAAATTGCAACTAGAAAGACAAAAAAAAGTACAATAAGCTAGGGCTCGGGGGTTTTCCCCCATAGGGGCTCTGCCCTTTATCCCTGCGGCCCCAGCCTATTTTTCCGTATTTCAAATTTGGGTCAATTGACACCCCTGGAATTAACAAAACAAATATGTTACCATACAACTTATCAGCTTAGGAAAACAACCAATACTTAGTATTAATGGAGCACCCGAGTAGTTGCCAATCGACATAACACTTAACTTTGCAAAAGTATTGGGAAATATACGTTTGTACATTGATGTTTCAGTCCTATGAATCCCAGTCCGGTCCTGCATGTTATCTAAGTCTACAGGACCGGATGTCCTGTGGACTTCAAATACTATTGGGAATGTCTTTTTCTTACCGACTTTATAGATGTTTTAAACTTGACTTTTATCATTTCGCGCGACACTGTTCTTTCATCTAGGTCACGAAAGGGAAGCCAATCTCAGAAAAATCATCTCTTGGGTCTTCCAATCAAAATTGTTGATACATATTGTAAACCAATTAAACAACCATTTACAAATCGCAAATATTGTTTTGTTGATGAGGTAAACAACTACCAATAGAGTATATTACAGCCAATTGATGTGTGTATTTAGGCTTTTTTTGCGTCGACCGAAAAAACCCATGTACTACAGTAAACGTCTGACACAAGCCCAGGTTACTCTAGTTAACCACCTTTGTCTTAGAGCTTTAAAGAAACTTAAGCGAACAGTTTATATAGTATTGACAGTTCTTCTTGAATGCTCCACGGAGTGAATATTGATCTAGAATCCGTGAATGCGTTGAGCTTTTTATGAGGTCAATAGCCTGGAGTTGGATTATTGCAACTATCCTGAATAACTAAGTTTTATCTGAAATATGTCTCATACCTGTAAAATTCATCCAGCAGAGCAAAAGTATGTACACATTCCTAGTTAATGGTTTCATGATATTCATTGTGCAAGTATATTCCAAAAGTTGGAAAATAACAAAATTGTAAAGTCATACAGCCTTTTTAACCTACTGTACTCGGTACAGTATAAATATGATTCTGTTGAACTTCAATATTGTTGCAAATTACAGGGGAGGTTACTGCCAAATTTGCTGTCGCGTATTGGACCATAGTCATTTCGGATCGAGTAGCTAAGTGTCATTTCTGCAAACTGGATTCAGTGTACGTTTCTGTTTGGGTTAAACGACTTAGTAGTCTAACTTCGCTTCAGTGTTCGTCGTTGTGTCCATAGGTGTCACTTATCCTCTACAGAAACATGTGTGCTTGTTACAATATTAGTTTATGTACGCTGCATCAAATTTGCTCTTATTTTTTGCTTAAAAAAAACAGATATCTTCTATCTATATTTTATCAATTTCACAATGAACCATGACAATCCTTAATAGGCTAACGTGAATAGAAGAAAATGCATGGGAACTGAAACAGGACTTTATTTCTGACTTACGCATATAAACTGACTATAATTATATACCTTCTCCATTTCCGCTCCAGACAAGACAAAACGACATGCCATAAGCCAACTGTCAATTTTTGGAGTTTTAATCCTCCCACAATATAATCTTTTAACAAAATACTGTACAGTAATCGAATATTCAAGCAATCAATTTCTGGTGCGTGTCTAAGTCATGAACCTATGTTTTTGAGAAAATGCTGCATTTTAAAAACTCGTATCCAGATATTCTTATAGCCCTTAGCGTAAATGGACTTGGCTCACAACTTCTGCTGTCTGCTCACCTTCCTGGTAATCATAGGCTCAAGCATCCATCACTCCTTCCCAGATGTCTCACATACCAAACCTTCCCCATCTTCAAGCTTTTTTAAAGCTGTTAACTACCAAGCAACGGAGGTACAATACTCGATTGTAAACAGACGCCTTAGCACTCTGTCTCTGTACCCAAGTATACGCAGGGGCAAGCTACACACATTGCTGTATCTTTCAATGCTGTTGATAGCTACTTCATCAGATGTTGAGGTCAACCCAGGTCCCCGTCAACCGAAGTACCCCTGCCAGATCTGCAGTAAAGCTGTCACTTGGAAGCAGAAGGGTGTAGCATGCGACGACTGCCAACAATGGTACCATGCCCAGTGCATGCATATGAACTCTAAAATGTATGACACTCTATGTAATTACAGCAATTTATCGTGGCACTGTGACAACTGTGGTATGCCAAACTTCTCTACCAGTCTATTCGAATCATTTATTGTTGATGCATCCAGCAACTCATTCAGTGCACTTGACTCATCAAATACTACCTGCTCATCAAGTCCCGGACCACCTATTTCAAGCTCCTCACCGAAATCTTCACAGAAGAAAAAATCAACACCATCTTTCCGCAGCTTGAAAACCTTAGTCATCAATTTTCAAAGCTGCAAGAACAAGAAGGAAGAAATATGCAACCTCCTAGACTCAGCTGACCCCAGCATTATCATTGGAACTGAAACTTGGCTTAACCCTAACATACATAGCTCGGAAATCTTCCCTCCAAACTATAATATTCTTAGAAATGACAGAAAAGATGGGTATGGTGGTGTCCTTCTCGGCCTGAAAAATGATTTGATTCATGAGAAGATTGACACAGGACCAAATAGTGAACACATTTTTGCAAAAGTAACCCTAGATTAAAACAAGACACTTATAATTGGCTCCGTGTATAGACCACCTAACAGCAATGAAACATATACTGAAGACCTATGCTCCACCATTGAAGGCATCCAGAACAATCACAGAAACGCCGTGTTATGGATTGGAGGTGACCTGAACTTACCTGACATCAACTGGGTAACAAACACAGTGAAGGGAAACTAGAACCCTGGCAGCATCAACAATAGGATCCTCGATCTTGTGGAACACTGCAACCTTCACCAGATGGTCACACAACCAACAAGAAAAGACAACATTCTGGATGTTTTCCTCACCAAACGTCCAACCTTGACGACATGCAGTACCACACTGCCCGGACTTGGTGACCATGACATAGTATTCATCGTATCGAGCGCCTCAGCCAAGAGATCGAAGCCAGTGAAAAGATGTATCCACCTATGGAAAAGAGCTGATCTTGTCTCATTGAATAACAAAGGCCTCCAGTTCCAGCAATACTTCACAGGAAAATACACAACCCTAAGCAACATAAATACATTGTGGGAAGACATAAAAGACCACCTCACCAATCTCTTAGAAAAATGTGTGCCTTCAAAGATGACTAGCTCTCGGTTTAGCCAACCATGGATAAATCGAGAGATCAAAAAGCTTAGTCGAAGAAAGAAAAGAGCATATGTCAAAGCAAGATCTAGCAAATCCCCCCCCCCAAAAAAATAAATGTGAAGAACTTAAGAAAAAATTCAAACTTGCCTGTATGGACGCCTACAATCAATACATCACAGACATTATCAGCCCAGATTCCTCATCCAACCCAAAAAAGTTCTACAGCTTCATTAAAAAGCAAGAAAACTGACAGCCAGGGAGTAGCACCATTGAAGGCCAAGACGGGCATAGCACACTCAGACAGTGACACAAAGGCAAACATCCTGAACGAGCAGTTCTCTTCCGTCTTCAACAAGGATGAAGATATAACAACTATCCCTGACATGGGGCCAAGCCCACACGACCCTGTGGGGCGTATAAAAGTCACAGAGAACGGTGTGTACAAGATCTTTGCTGGACTCAACCCACACAAGGCAACAGGACCGGATCACCTCCCAGCAAGACTGTTAAAAGAAGCAGCAACTGAGTTCTCACCAGTCTGCACACTGTTCTTCCAGGCATCGTTGAACCAAGGAACCATCCCTGATGACTGGAAAACCGCCAACGTGGTGCCAATATACAAGAAGGGGGATGACAGTCAAGCAGAGAATTACAGACCTGTCTCACTGACATCTATAGCATGAAAGGCACTTGAACACATCGTCACAAGCTCGACCATGAAACATCTGGACAAAAACAGCATACTCACAGACGCCCAACATGGATTCCGTAAACGCAGATCTGTGAGACCCAGCTTATCCAGACAGTCCAGGATCTTGCACGCAACATTGACGCCGCTGGCCAGACCGATGTCATCCTATTAGATTTCTCGAAAGCATTCGATAAAGTCCCCCACCAACGCCTATTAACAAAGCTCAAATTCTACGGAATTAGAACCAACCTACTGGACTGGATAAAGAGTTTCCTAAGAGAGCGGAGCCAGAGAGTAATCCTCGATGGCAGCAAGTCCGGAGATGCGCCTGTACAGTCCGGAGTCCCCCAGGGCAGTGTCCTAGGACCTCTCCTGTTCCTGCTATTCATAAACGACCTACCTGAATATGTATCACCAGAATCCACCACAAGAATGTTCGCAGACGACTGTGCCCTATACCGTCACATCAAGACAGACGAAGATGCTAGAGCCCTACAACAGGAATTTGAAGGCATACAGAGATGGGAGAAAGAGTGGCTGATGGAGTTTCACCCTCAAAAGTGCCAGATACTTCACATAACAAACAAGAAACAACCAATCAGACAACCCTATAACATTCATGGACATATATTGGAAGAAGCGGACACAGCTAAATATTTAGGCCTCAACTTCCAAAAATCACTCAACTGGAACCATCACATTGACACCATAACAAGAAAAGCCAACAATGCCAGATCATTCTTACAGAGAAACATTCAACAATGCCCCCAAAAGACCAAAGAGCTATGCTACATCACCCTGGTAAGGCCACTTGTTGAATACTCCTGCATCATCTGGGATCCATTCACCAGTGCAAACATCTGGAAGCTTGAGATGGTGCAACGCCGAGCCGCAAGGATGGTCTTCTCAGACTTCAGAAGGACCAGCAGTGTTACTGCTATGCTCCAGCAACTAGGGTTGCCATCTCTCCAAGAGCGCAGAGCCCATGCAAAGGTCACCATGATGTACCGCATCGTCAACGGCCTTGTTGAAGTCCCTACATCCAACATCACTGCCATCAGCTCCACAAGAGGTCATGGACTCCACTATCTGGTACCATTTGCTAGAACTCAGTGTTAACAAAAATCCTTCTACCCAGACACCATCCGCCTCTGGAACAGCCTTCCCCAATCAGTAGTAAGCTGCGCAACCATTGACAGCTTTAAGATGGAAGTGCTACCAGTGACCTTTCGATAGACAGTACATGGCGTGTTTTTACCTGCACTATACATAGGTTTTTAAAATTCTTTTTCTTAGTTCATTTTCAATCACTTCAACTGTAAATAGACACATATTGCACCGCAATGCGCTAGTACGAGTATACGCCGAAAGGTGTCTGTACTGTATTGGAAGAAGAAGAAAAAGAAGAAAAGCATAACACATAATCAGGTGATATAGTATGTAATTCAACATAATAAGTGATTATACACTCGGCTTCCAAACTATTATTCACATGTGTCCCATTGTGTACCCAAATTGTGATGTTTACACATGGTTTTCAGACGACTTTATTTCCTTTTCAACCCAAATGGCTTCAAAGTATACTGTTTTTGAGTAATGGTTACAATGACAAAACATTTTCCCCGGTACGTGTAGCAGGGGAGGGGGGCATGCGTATATGAGCTGACTGGGTTAACGTGGGGTTAGTCTCGGTTAGCTGCTGGAACGTGCGCGTCGCGACCGGGGCGAGAGTCACCCGCAGAAGATTTTCTTGAAGACTTGTCTGACATGGGAAATTCTGCGGGCGGCTCTGCTAATCCAGCTAATGTCCTTTTAAGGACAACCAGGCATAAATTGTCTTCTAATTGTCTACCAGCGCACATATTTCCTCCTGAAAGATCACATGGACACGTCGATACCATTGAACTCGTGAAGAGGCGGAAACGACCTGTAACTAATCTCTTTTATACAACGTGAGGCAACTTGGAAGACAGATGACCATCAGTAACAGACTGGCACCGGGGCACTAGTGTCAGCAGCCCGAAGTGCAGTCCTCGTGAGAGGACACCCACCACCCAGCTACAGACTACGACAATGAAAGATACCTCCAGAGTCTACCGAGAGGGAAGAGGATGATATGACTCACATGGACGGACTTAATGGAATCGACGCGGACTGCCCAAGCGACTACGAATACAATACCAGGAACAGGGACCTGCTTATGCGGAAAGGTCTGCAAGAACAAACACGGTCTGCGAATACCCCATGGACAATCTGGATGTCAACGTGTGGAGCCGCGAACACATCGCTTAATCGCTGTGACTAGTGAGACGCAGGAGTACCTCAGCCAGGAATCATGTCACAGTGCTGAGGAACTCTCCGTCTTCAACACAACGCACGATGTCATCCGGAAACCAGAGGTGGATGAAGAGGACCTCCTCTTGGAGCTACTTGAGCTCGACCGCAGTCAGAAAACATGACAGTAAGCTGTTCTGGATAGACCACGCCTTGATCCCGCTACTAGACATAAGAAACCAATGATCATGTGGCCCAAGGCATCCGACAAGAAACTATGGAAACTGCTAGACGAGCACCTGTCACCTATCCTAGATGTATCCATGCAAGGACCAGCGGTACGGAAGCTTCAAACTCTCACCACCATAGTGTACTCAGTAGCAAAGGAACGGTTTGGACTTGAGAAAGTAAAAGTACGCAAGGAGCCTCCGAGACCCTCCTATGGCAAACTCGCATTAAGAACCTGAGAAGAGAACTCCGACAGTTAAAGCGACAATACAGAGAGCGTTCATCGCAGGAACGTCTTGGTACATCCCAACTTAGGGAGTCAGCACACACTCAGCTAAAATCTCTGCGAACAGCGGAAAACACGAGGAGGAAGGCAAGGGAGCGGACCAAGAAGAGGTTGGCGTTCACGGCTAACCCATACAAGTTTGCTCGTTATATACTGGATAAGGGGTGGTCAGGAGTTTCGAAACCCCAGTGGAAGAGGTGGAGAGATACCTCCAAGAGACGCATTCCGACGCCAGTAAATACGACGCACAAGGAAGCTGTGATCGCGTAGAACCAGCAGCACCTCCAGAGGTTGATCATGGGAGTGAATCTTCTAATCAATGCAGCCCTCAGAGAGACACGCGGGCCAAAGACGGAATCAGGGATCCACCATCCATCCTGTCGAGGCTTCATGGATTACCTCACCCTCACCACTACTAGCCATGTACAGGCGAGATGTATGTTGACTGCCCTGACAGACGTCGCTTCATGGGCAAGGATGAAAATCAAGGCGGAAAAGTCCAGATCTCTGATTATCAAAAAGGTAAAACCGACAGATAGATTCACTCTCACAGTAAGAACTATGTGATACCTTCGATAATGAACAGCCCTATCAAATGTCTTGGGAAATGGTTTGACGGAAGCCTACACGACAGCGACAATGTCCTAAAGCGTGCAACCCAGGTAGACGAGGGACTGTAAAAGATAGATCGCAGCAACCTACCTGGACAGTGAAAAGCCTAGCTGTACCAGCATGCCTTACTACCAAGGTTAATCTGGCATATGATGCTGTATGCAGTACCGAGCTCAGTAATATAAGCATTAAAGAGGACCACCAGCCAACGCCTTAGGAAGTGGCTAGGAATACTCCTAGTTTCTCCAGCGTAGGACTGTACGGAAAGAGCAACAAGTTTCAACTCCCACTGTCCTCAATGGTGGAGGAATTCAAGACAGCCAAGCCGTGACTGGTACTCTCCCTAAGAGACTCCACAGATGAGCAGATACGAGAAGCAGACATTGTTACCCGCACCAGCAGGAACTGGTCGGCCAGAGAAACTCTCAGTCAATCTGAGGATGCGCTCAAGCACAGAGATATCGTAGGATTGACTGATGTCGGACGTCAGGGGATTGGCGCGACAAAAACACCTTTGTGGAGCCGAGTTGACAAGAAAGAGAGGCGCGCCATGATCCAGACAGAAGTCAGGAGAATAGAAGCAAACAAGAGACAAGCTAAAGCGGTAGAAATGGATCACAGGGAGCATGGACAACATGGAACACAATTGGCAGGAAATTGACCTGGGACGACATCTGGAAGTATGACTCCATCAGACTTTCCTTCCTCCTTAGGTCAGTCCATGACCTCCTACCATCACCCGCAAACCTCTGCCGTTGGGGACTCGTGCTTGGTCAGTGGCGGAGACACGACTCATCGTGATCGAGCTAGTCATACCTTGGGAAACAGATGCGAGGAGGCCTATGGGAGGAAAAGTTCAAGTAAACCGAGCTATTAGAAGCTTGCAACCAAAGAGGCTGGCGTACTTGGTTGCTCCCCATAGAAGTAGGCGCGAGAGGGTTCTTTGCACAATCCGTGTGCCGAATTATGTCAGCAGTCGGGTCAACTGGCAGGGATAGACGGCGGACTATCCAGAAATTCAGCAACGCTGCAGAGCGGACGTCCAGCTGGTTGTGGCAGAGGCGAGAGGAGGCAATTTGGAAGAAGTAGAGCTATGGACATTCACACCGTAGCAACGGTGGCCCCACCCTCCGGAGATGTCCATGGCTCAGAGGCGCAACATTGACGACGGAGGGACTCTATGCTGATGATGAATGTCGCTCAGCAATTCACAACCACCATTGATTCTACAGAAGATTCACGGGTGGATGCGATATTGTATTCAACTAATCATCAACAAATTTTAATAATAGGCCAT
>VMBQ01005739.1:50757-64635 GCA_007657795.1 Dreissena rostriformis
ATATATAACACGTTCTGTGCATGCATGTACATGTAAACGAATTATAAGGCAAATATGCTCATATACATAGAATTAAAAAAACGAACTTTGTGAATACGAAATAGATGGTAAATAAAACTAAATATGCTTTAAAATCGGTATTTACTGATAGAGTGAAGTTTGCTCTTCATGCTAAAAATTGTTTTGCAAAGTTGTTTTAACTTGTGTACCAACTACTCAATGAGGAATCGTTGAATTGTTTAGATAATGGTATGAAACTCACAATGTCGGAGATAAGTAGCATATTTAATAACTGTCGTATCGAAAAAAAGTGCATGAAATATTTTCAATATATTGGGGATTCAGTTTTTATGTATATGGTTTAACACACTGTTGGTTTATATTGTACAGTCTTTTTTATTAAAGAGGCTGACCGGGAGTTACTTAGCTGGTACATTGTTTCTTAAAACTGTGTACTAGTAATTCGAATGGAAGGTGTGTATATCCTGTATTTATTTGAATTTTTTTTTGAGGAGTAATTAAAAAAGAAAATTATTTACCCAAATTAAAGTCGTGTTGATAAAATATTGTGGTTCGCCTCTCGAATTATATATTGTGCATATGTGTCATCTCCTGTTCTTAATGCCACATCATTTTCATTGGCTCCCGTTCTTTTCCAAAATGCTTACATTGGCAATAAACCAATGTTCATGTTGATGCTACAACTTGAATGTGTTGGAAGCAACTGTTTGACGTCATTACTGATATATAATTGTGTGGAAGTTTTTCTTCACACAGGCAAAGTTAGCGATCTGCTGCTTCGATTTTCAAGACAAATTAAAAAGGTCCGCATCTGGATTGCGAATCTTTGGTGCAAACTGCACCCTGTCATAACTTATTAAGCTCATCACGTTTCTAACTTGCAGGTGCATTATGTTGTTGTACATGAATGGATGAATTAATCTTCGATGAATCGCACTGTATTGTCCAATGTTTAAATTAAGGCGAAATCTGTTGGAAAAACAACAACTTACTCAACATTATCACTCTCTAGATTTTGCAACATGTTCAACAACTTCGGTTCCCTGCAAGATGAGCGTCGCAGACATAAATTTAAGAAATATATCGCAATATCCATGGTTTTCGAAACGTGATTGGAGCCATTGAAGGACCATTTATACCCATATTCGCCCCTTCTGTAGATGAGCACGTAAATGTACCGTGCATATGCGACGCGAACAACATGTTTTTCTTTATTTTGTATTCTTGGAAATTTCGTTTTGAAGTTGAATGTAAAACTTTTGTTCTGCTTATCATTGCTTAACATGAGATACTGACTTTTGTCACGCTCAACTCCAACTCTGTTTGGCTGTTTTAACATATCAGTGGTTTCCCATCTGCTATTTAAAGAAGACTCAAGTAAGTTAATTAGGCAGAAGTGATGGAATTAACCCGAAAGGACCTCATACATGTCGAAATACACAAACACGCACACACTGTTATGGAAGCTCAACTCAATTAGATTTAATCTACTAACATTGATTTAATGCGATATGCTGACAATTTACACATAGAAAGGAAATAAAAAAGCTACAAAGAACTATATATTAACATCATACAGTGCGTGATTTTTGCTCAATGTGATAGATTATAATACGTGATATTTGTGCATATATGATAATCTTCCCAATTGTACATTAACAATACTGTATGAGTTAGAAAAATGTATATTCTAATTACAAACACTGTACATGCACTTGTCATTATCAAAACAAAATCCACATGTATTAATACAACACGTTTTGAAAGGCTAGTATATCTATATACATAAAAAAATAAATATATATATCAACATTCACATTAGACATTTTTTCTTCAGATATATCCTTTATCTTACCTACTTTCTTTTCTTATAAATCCCAAGTATCATGGATCATATTGACATTAAATAATAAATCAAAATATTACTAAGTCTCGTAGTTGTGTATCAAATAAAGTGTGTATGATAATGACATATAAACTGATTTTCAGGTAATAATTCAAACATATCCTTTCCAAAAAAAAAACTTATTTTTTACCAATTTTTCTCTTCATAATTTTTTCATTAAATGTCCTATATTTGTCAAAAATCTTAAATGTTTCATATAATAATAATATGTTTTCAATTGCTTAAATGAGAAAGCTTACCAAAATATTGGAAAATATATGCTGTTTGTCATTTGCGAAAATACATTATTTTCTAGGTTTATGGGCCGTCTTGGATTTAGATCCCATGTGAACAACATTATTCGTGGAGACAAAAGGAATAGTTTACACAAGACAATATAGAACATCATCACCATATGACTACTTGGAACACAAAATGCAAGGATATTCCATTTAAACAAAAATTACTCATGTATTTTTATTTTTACAAATGTTTTCACTTTCAGATATATATGGATAACGATAAACTATGCTCAATTCAGTCGACTTAAAGATATCATTAAGTAACTTTGATCTATTATAAAATGCATGCGGCAATCAACACTTAATTTTAAATCTTGTTAAATTCATTGAAACAAAAGACATTATTACACATCAAGATGACTTTCCGTGTTAAGCTGATCAATTAAAATAAAAAATAACTTTCATTGAATAATGCTGTATAAAACACCTTTATATAATTTAACGTGTTAAAGATGCTTATAATAGTAAAACTTATTTATTATAATGTCAATTAATTTTAATTGCATCATGCATATATATTTATTAACGTACTCGGTATATAATACCTTTCACACCCTTTAAACACATTACCATTGAGAAACACCGAACACAAGTGCCAATTTTCATCAACCCTTTCCCTGCGTTATGCATATCTGCATCAGAAAACTGACGTATGAAAAAAACTTTATTTCTGACAACCGTTTGCTTAGATAATTCAATTTTAAACATTAAGAGAAAACATACCACATCTCTATGATTTTAAGTTGACAACTGGTAGGTTCGAGTTCAAGAAATCAAACAAATGCGAGTTGACAAAAATGGGAATGTGTTGACTCCGGTACGAGTTGCCTTGATACGAGTTGACCGGCATTTTTTTTTTTTTTTTTTTTTTTTTTTTANTTTTTTTTTTGCGAAGGATTATAGTTCGCTATAGGTCGAATAAAACATATTGTTATTTCGTGTGAAAAGTGCGAATTCTTCAATTGTAAATGTATGCAGTGCAGTAAACTCTCGCTAGATTCATCACGAACTCTCCCGTGACGGTATCCAATATAGCGGCGCACATATCGAAATAAGTGCATACCTTCGGACACTGTTTCGTGAGAAGACTGAAGGATTTCATTCGTCGTGATCCGTCACTCCGGTATGATTTTTGTCTAGCGGGTTGTCCGATGATTTAGTACTCTGGTTTTCCCGGCGCCGCAGTCGATCGTCCCCGCAACAACTTGCAATAGCGTGCATTTCAATCCAGATACAGTGATCTTGGTTGTGGGGACAAATGATCTGTATCAGCCACATCATTCGGTCATTCCCCTGCCGGACATGCGTTTTCCGGTAGATCCGCAACTCCAGATTTGATGACATGAACAATTTGCTCATTGACTGGCTGATTTGTTAACCCCTTGACCGAGCATACTTTAAGGTTTAATGGTTTCTAGTTACCTGACTGTACACGTACAAATATCGAGAGGATAGTTGTCACCTTTCATCTCAAGGCGGGGTGCTTCTTCCGCAGCATCCGAGCAGCAGTTGTCGCTTTCCTGTTACTGTAAATCTGATTCAGTTAAGATAAAATTTCAAATATCGTCTAAAAAATTGCCACGATCAGTTCTGGCCTTTTCTATTTAGTCTGTCTGATTAGGTTTCAATTAAGCCCAGACCTGCCCAGTTCTAAATTACTGTAATATCTTTGCCTGATTTAGTTACTACACATGAAGTATAAGCTCAGACTTTGCTTTTATTGTTTCTATGTTATATAAAGAAGTGAAACTCCAGAAGCTGCAGTAGTATTGCATTTCTATCATACATACCTTCGTGGTCCTTTATTTATGGCAAGGAACCAATTGCCAAAACGGTACAGTACGGCACAAAACGAAACAACATATACACATAGTAGAATAAAGCTGGGGTCACAGCCTTGGAACGGTCAATGCTTAGCACTGGGCTTTAAACCGGTTATAGAGCGCCCAATCTCACACTTGGCCCAGCAATATTCATGATAAATATAAGTGTAAATAAAATTTAACCTCATAACATTGCAACTCAAATTAAACAATAATAAAAGGGAATTAAAACGCATTCAATTTAATTATTATTTAATTACTCAATGGTAGGAAGGAGACTAGAGCAACAGAGTTACAACTTTTTGAGGCACGATGAAATGAAATTACTAACACGCATCAACTACATCCCTGCGTTTTACAAAAAGATTTAAGAATATAGCATTATAGAGTTAATATTTCAGATCATCATCGCGCACCTACAGGAAGAAGCAGCAATATTGGGCGTTAAAGATCCAAATTACATACTTGATTGTTAATGTGACAGTAATATACTAAAATGTACATGAAAATGATAGATCTACCCACGGGCGCTCGATGGCAATGACTCAATCATTCGACTATCCGTTGTGACTTTTTTTTTTAAATGCAGCTGCAGCCGTGATTTTTATAAACCTGTTTATTATAATGCATACACATACTTAACCAATAAAAATCTTTCGATAAAACGTCTTCTTTAAAAAAAGATAGTTCGACTATGTATATAATTATTGACAAGGTAAGCCACTCGCCATTTTAAAATGCAACGGAAGTGCGTTGTTTCCCCGCTCGCTTATTGAAATGCGCGCGCAGGCCGGGAACCTCGCTCGGGAACAGTTAATTGTTAAACTATCATGTGTCTCGGTCATTGTCTCTATAAAACACGGTTTCCATAACCGATCTTAATAAATAATTTATTTGAAATAATTTATTAAGATCGGACATGGAAATCGTGTATTATAGAGACAATGACCGAGAAATATGATAGTTTAACAGTTTACTGTTCCCGATCGAGGTTCCCGGCCTGCGCGCGCATTTTAATAAGCGAGCGGAGAAACAACGCACTTCCGTTGCATTTTAAAATGGCGAGTGGCTTACCTTGTCAATAATTATGTACATAGTCGAACTATCTTTTTTTTAAGAAGACGTTTTGTCGAAAGATTTTTATTGATTTAGTATGTGTATGCATTATAATAAACAGGTTTATAAAAATCACGGCTGCAGCTGCATTTTTTAAAAAAAAGTCACAACGGATAGTCGAATGATGATTGAGTCATTGCCATCGAGCGCCTGTTGATCTACCTAAAAAGAATAACCGTATAGACTGGGGCGATAATTTATTAAAATAAAAATTATACGAGAAATGATAATAAAAGGCTGCGTGACCGGGCTGCGTGATGTATACACGCGTATATTATTCAAAATAAATAAAACGAAGCCTAAAAATCAATCGATCAAACAACTACCATCAGATATTAATAAAGTTGAACGATATAAACTCTAGTACATGTACATATTTTGGAGCTAAAACTGCAAGTTGTTCGGATGACGTATTAAGGAGCGATGACACGATGACGTCACCAGTCACGAAATCAAATATTATTAAAGGGGCAGTACTGTCTAATCGAATTACCAATAAAACCAGCTGTGCTTATCGAACATTATAGAAGCAAACATATACAATTGTCGTATAGAAGCAAACATATACAATTTTCATTACATTAATAGTTCCACATTTTAAGAGGAGAAATATATAGTGAATCGAAAACTAACAAGCATGTGTTTTTAAGTACATCAGCATCATATCCCTTTGATAAAAGGAGCTAATTGAATTAAAAAGTGTATTACTAAAATTTGATTTAAGATATTTACATGTGCGAACACGCTTCTAAACATCTCTATGTTATGCCTGATTTTAGTTATCAGTTCTTGCTAATATTGATGTTATATTTATGCCGGATTGTTGTTATCAGTTCAGGCCATACTTACATCCCACCACTCCAGGACATACGATGTACCCACAGGCTGACATGCTTGTACAAGATGGTTAAAGGGCACGTACCGGAAATTTCCGTTTTACACTACCGTTAGCCAATACGGCCTTAACATACAATGAGGCCAAGCAATGCAAAGACTACATTCATCAGAAAATTGTGTATAATCAAGTGAACAATAGCGCCCAGTGTTTCCAAATAATTCCAGCAAAAATTGATATCTTTAAACACAATTTCATTGTTAGAACTGTGCCTGAGTGGTATTATAGTGACGATATAGTGAATTATTCAACCTTAGCCATTTGAAAATCCAGTGTACTGACACAAAAATAGTTTTAAATAGCACACTCCCTTTGTCAAGGAAAAGCCAGAAGTAGTATATTCGACGTGTCCGTCCAGATCCAGATTATATGTTTTCAATTTTATGTATTATTCTACTCATCAGTTCAGGCCATGCTTATATGTTTTCAATATTATGATTGATTTTAGTTATCAGTTCAGGCTGATTTAAATGTAATATTTATGCCTGATTTTAATTTTCAGTTAATGCAATGCTTATTTGTTTTCACTTTTATGTCTGATTTAAGTAATCATATCAGTCCATGCTTATATTTTTTAAATGTTATGCCTCATTTTAGTTATCAGTTCAGGCAATTGTATCTCTAATGAAAAGGCTTGAGAGATAAAACAGTTTTACACAATACTCTCGACATCAATACAGTTTTTGTGTGCCCCTTTATATTTAGAAGACTGTCAGCGCCAGAGCGTTTGTACTTAAAGGCTATGTTCTCATATTAAGTAATAACTACCATATTGCAGTATGTGTACTAATGTATTTTAGATCATATTTTTTTTTTCTTTTTTTTTCGGCGTAGCTGTCTTACCCAGCTTTTCACCTACGTTGACCTATGTAAGCGTCCAATGAAATTTGAATAGCAATTTCCCGCCTGTATGCCAGAAACTGTTCGAAATAGAAAACGTGCAGTCTACAACCCGATATCACATTTACATTAATAGGTAATTCAATCGACTTTCTAATTTTTTGTAGTACAATGTATGACAAGGGATACTACAGTGCGTTTTGCAACGATGTTTACTGTGTGTTCAGCGTGAAACAATTTTATCTCCCCTCATTGGAAAGTCTTGAGGATATAACAGTTTCACACGCAACTCTCGACACCAATACAGTTTGTGTGTGACCCTTTATATTTGTCTGCGCCTGAGCGTTTGTACTTAAAGGCTATGTTCTCACATTAAGCAATTACTACCATATTGCGATATGTGCTCTAGTATTTTAGATCACATAAATATTGTTGTTCCCTATCCTGATATTCGTTTTGACCAAAATATTTTAAATTGTTTTCGAAATTGACCGTTACGCATGTCAAATATATTAAGCTTTAAACAAGCCGTCGTTCCAGCAGTAGCTTCGTGACCTCAATGTTATGCATTGCATTCCATCCCGCAAGATATTAAGGTCAGTTCGCGGTCAGTAAAAGAATCGTTATAGAAACGCTATTGCGTTAACTAGGTAAACTAGAATTTTAACTGACCAGAAAATTCATGATACGTTCTAGTTTTCCTTAATTTAATAAGAATTTTTCCACCATATTGACCAATTTCTTAAGCATGAGTGCGATGATTCATACTATAAATAATCGAATCAAATAAAAATGTCCGACAAATCACTAAAATATTAAGTCTGTTCGAAGAACGCGCGTATAAATATGTGAAATATGTGCAATAAAGTTCATCATTTATGGTCGGAAGTTACAATCATGATAAAAAAAATGGTTTGGAACATAACACGCACCTTACATTTGAAATAATTTCCTTTTGTAATCTAAAGTGCACACAAGTGCAAAATAATAATGCCATTAATTTTATCATTCTTTTAGCCAAATACTTTATATTTAAATGTAAATGCGAAAGCATCGTCCCTTTATTCCCACAATATATGAGCTACTTAACCCATAGGCTAAAAATAGTGGAAACAATATCACACTTGAAACACACACATGAATTGTTTAGTCAACGATGGAGCACATTTTTAGAAAATACAGCTGTATGAACAAGCCAAACTCTTCTTAATGTATTACTTTTAATAAACTCAACTGTATCTAGATTATCTTTCTCTTTTCTTCTCCCCACAATATAATACTCTGAAACCATATTTTTTCAGTCAAATTTGTTAGAGCGAAAATGATATAATGTTTATGTTTGTTTGTATGACTGTAAAATGTATGTTTTCGGAAATAAAATGTTATGAAAAAAATAAAATAAAAAAATATGTGAAATATGTACGGTTGATTTGCGTTTGGTCGATTGACTTGTATGATTTCATTTAATTTCCATTATGTTATGCATTTCTGTTCTTTATCTATAGATATATGATCAATACTATCTCATAACGCGAAATAAGCCATGAAATCTGGCGCAGCTCCCCGTTATTGATTTGCATGTGTTGCAGCTAAGAACTGCGCAGTAAAAGGCATTCGCTATCTTTAATCTCATCGAAAAAACTCTTTATCTTTCACCAACACCAATTACAATCAACACCGTATATCTTTTCAAAGATATTTCTTGTTTCCCCTATCCTGATATTCGTTTTGACCAAAATATAAAAAAAAAAATCTAACTTGAACGTTAAACATGTAAAAGTTTTTTATAAAAACGCCGTCGTTCCCGCAGTGGAATCATGACCTCGCTAAAACATGGCATTCCAACCCGAAAGGTATCAGGGTCAGTTCGCAGTCAGTAAACAGTTCGTTATATTATATGAACGCTAACTAGGTAAACTAGAATTTTATTTATATAACCAGAAATATCTTAAATGAAGATATTTCGGCGATATAATTATGGTATGTCAACAATAGATTCTTAATGAGTTTTCAACAATTCCATGATAAATATTATTTTTGATTACTAAATTTAACAAGGATTATTACACCATATTAACCAATTTATTAAGCATGAGCGCGATGATTCCCGATACTATTATTTATCGAATCAATAATAACAATGACCGCCAAACCACTAAAACAGGTTTGTTCGAAGAACGCGCGTATAAATATTTCAAATATGCGCGGATAATTCGGATGTGGCCGGTTGACTTATATGTGGTCATTTTCATTTCCATTTTTATTGTGTGCTTTTATGTCCTGTGCCTAAAGATATATGATCATTAACGTCTAATAATGGGACATAGGCCACGAAATCTGGCATAACAACCCGCACTCGAGTTGCGTGTGCTGCGCGCTCGCGCGCGTGCGTGCGTGCGCGAGTGCGTGCGTGCGAGCGTGCGTGCGCGAGTGCGTGCGTGCGTGCGTGCGTGTGTGTAAGAATGTGTGTGTGTGTGTGTGTGTAATTCAAATTTTATTTACAGGTCGTCGCTGAGTCTTCACGACTACATTTTGTACTGACCTGCCCTGTGTCCTTGCCAGGGAAACATTTAATTATGAACCAAAGTAGGTCAAATTTACCCCGCCTCCTCGGGTTTTCGACGAAGAATTTATTTATTTATTTTAATTCAAATACATCAGTGCGCGGTGGCTAATGAGACCTTATTGTTCACTGGTGTTTAAAAAGAAAAAAGGGGGGTTATGGTGTGCTGTATGTGTTATGTTTGTGTATTGCATATGGCTGTTGAGTGTGATGCAGCTTAGAACAGCGCAGAAAAAGACATATGCCATCTTTGATCTAATTGATATAACTCTTTATCTTTCACCAACACCAACCTCAATCAACGCCGTATATCATTTTAAAGATATTTCTTGTTTAATTTAGGTAATTTATTTTTGATTATGAACCTAAACTTATACACTATTATCAAAATATAAAAGAAAAGGATACTACTTTTCATAATATAATGCTGAAATAAAAAAAATCTTTCAGCTCTGGAAGGATTTTCTTGTGATGGCAGTGGTAATCGCAAGTAGCCGTGGAGAGATAACCGCTTCGTGGAATTTGAGTCGATGTACCGTATTACGATTTGTACGGAATCCGGATAGTGCCATCTATAATCTCGTCGTCCTTCTTTCATCAAGGGCGACACACGAAACACGAAGCGATACACGATATTTTGCGGGACAGTCGCAGCGACGCACGATATTTTGCGCGATACACGAAGCGACGCACGAGAATTTTATACGAAATATCGCCCTTGTGTAGGTGGCCAAAAAAGCGATGAATCGTGGTAAATATCGCGTGTCGCTCCGTGTATCGCGCAAAATATCGTGCGTCGTGGCGACTGTCGCGCAAAATATGGTGTGTCGCACTGAGTATCGCGCAAAATATCGTGTCTCGCGTTCAAGGGAGACGCACGAAACACGAAGCGACGCACGATATTTTGCGCGACACACGAAGCGATACACGATATTGTATTATTCAAATATCGTACATATTATTAGAATCTCGTGTATCGCGATTATATTCCAGACCGCGACACACGACACACGAAGCGATACTCGAAATTTTGCGCGATACACGAAGCGACACGCGATATCTGTTCTGTTCAAATATCGCTGTTTTTTAAAAAATCAGGGAAGACAAAAAGGGGATATTTTTACGTCATCACGCATGTGCATCAAGCATAGACGTAGACTCTCGGCGTATCTTCTTCATCGTCGTCATCGTCATCATCATCAACATCATCATCAGCAGCAGCAGCAGCAGCAGAAACATCATCATCATCATCATCATCAGCAGCAGCAGCAGCAGCAGCATCATCATCATCATCATCATCATCATCATCATCATCATCATCATCATCATCATCTTCATCTCCATCATCATCATAAAATAAATCGCGATTCGGAGCGGAGTATTGTAAAATTAAGATCTCAAAAGAATTGAAAAAATATTTGTCGGAATGTTATTTTTCTCATGGACTGCTATTTTGTTATTTGTCCAAATATATATTATATTAAATATTATCATAATATGAAGCTTTGGTAGTTTCAGAATGCAATTTGAATGAACACAATTGTATGCATATGTTTAGATCAGCTGTGAAGATTGAGGTAACAATTTATAGAAGAACTGTGAGAATCACCTCCACAGTGTTGCTACTGTTCCGCAATTAATAATACAATATTTTCGGTCACGAGTATTTTACTTACCTACCATTTAGGAAAATGGGGACGAAGTTAACAATGGCAGGATACGGTGTTTGGGAAAACGTATTGAACACCTGAATGTTGAGACACTTAACGACAATGGGCTCGAATTGCAGTTGTAGAACGGCGTCTCCGTTAACAACGTAACAGTCTTAAATAAATAAAATAGCAAAATTGAACTGAGTCTCGCTCTGTGAAAAGGGGGTTTAATGCATGTGCGTAAAGTGTTGTCCCAGATAAGCATGTGTCGTCCGCACAGGCTAATCAGGTACGACACTTTCCGCCTAAACTGGGCGTTCTGCTAACAAGAGACTTTCTTAAACGAAAAATATCATACAAGCGGCAAGAGTCATCCCTGATTAGCCTGTGCAGACAGCACAGGCTAGTCTGAGACAACACTTTCCACACATGCATTAAACCCCGTTTTCACAGAGCGACATCCAATAGCAAAAGTATAACATAGCAGATAGTTCCGAGTCTACACAGTTTGAGAATATTAAAACCCATTCTTAACATTAATTAGCACCTTTATATATTGTCAGCCTGAAGTAAATTACTGAGATCAACATCACTCATTAGAATAAAACAAAACTATATCCTCTTCGTCCAGATAAACTTACTTGCTTGTTTTTTTTTTAACCTAACCATGATAAAAAAAAGAGACATACATTCCTATTGAAATATATGAACATAATTAAATTCCATCCACATCATCCGATGATGATAAATATAACAATAACACAGTCAAATCAATGTTATCTTATTTCTCTTAATTAATAAATTGAATACACAAATAATGCTGAGCAGTGGTAAAAACAAAAATAATCAGAATAATAACACACCAAATCAATGTTTCGAAAGCACTGTTATGCAATTGGAAAACACAAACGAGCAATAAAACTAATGGAAGCATTTGAAATTGAAATTCGGATTATGAATGCAGTTAAAATATCCCCTTTTTGTCTCCCCTGATTTTTTGAAAACGCGACAGTCGACAGGCGATATTATTACAGCGATATTTGAACAGTACAAATATTCGTGTATCGCGCAAAATATCGAGTATCGCTTCGTGTGTCGTGTGTCGCGGTCTGAAATAAGACCGCGATACACGAGATTCTGATAATATGGCTCATTGTGTCATTGTCGACCTGAAATGGTTTGAAGTCACCCTGGGGTGACTAGAAGCGGATTTATGTCACCCTGGGGTGACTTCAAGCCGACGCTTGTCACCCCCGGGCCAAGCTCCTTGGGTCACTGTCGACCTGAAATGGCTAGATGGCATGTCACCTTGGGGTGACTTCCATCCGATTCATGTCAACCTGGGTGACATGAAGCCGATTCTAGTCACCCGGGGGTGACTAGCGCCGGCTTGAAGTCACACCAGGGTGACATGAATCGCCTCTAGTCACCCTCGGGTGATTTCAAGCCATTTCAGGTCGACAATCACCCAATGAGTGATAATATGGCGATATTTGAATAATAAAATACCGAGTATCGCTTCGTGTTTCGCGCAAAATATCGTGCGTCGCTTCGTATTTCGGGCGTCGCCCTTGAACGCGAGACACGATATTTTGCGCGATACTCAAAGCGACACGATATTTTGCGCGACAGTCGCAGCGACGCACGATATTTTGCGCGATACACGAAGCGACACGCGATATTAAACACGATATATCGCCTTTTGGGCTACCTACACAAGGCGATATTTCGTGGTACATTCTCGTGCGTCGCTTCGTGTATCGCGCAAAATATCGTGCGTCGTTGCTACTGTCGCGCAAAATATCGTGTATCGCTTCGTGTGTCATGTGTCGCCCTTGATGAAAGAAGGGCGAGATTATAGATGGCACTATCCGGATTCCATAGATTTGCGACATGACTAAGAATACTTACGACGGACGATGATTGACTTAAACCACCGAAGGTATACACACCACAAAAATAAACAAACCATCACATAAGGTTTAATGATTGGTAGAACATGATTAGCATATTATCTGCATATATTTGGTTTCGCAAAATTATACACACAAAAAAAGGAATTGTACATTCAATAAAAGAATGTCTCATTTCCATTTCCCTATCTCAATTCAACATCTGACGCGCCATAAATGAGAGACCACGCGTAATGCATCCTAAAGCGCGGGAGGACTTATAAAGACCTGAAAATGAGCGAAATTTTAACTCATTTCATTTAGCAAAATGTAGACCATTTCGTTGAAAACTGCCAAATTTAGAGCGCAACCTGGTGTTTTTTTTAAACACGTTTAAAACATAGTATTGCTAAGAATTGATTGCGTGAGGCATGTCATTCATTTGCTAAAAGTAAAAACAGTAGAACTATAAATTAAACGGTAAATTATATGAATTTAAATAAGAAGCTAACATATTTAATAGCGAGCTGTTTTAACACGATTAAAATGAAGGGGTTGACACGATCTATTGAAACCGACAGACAAGCGACAAGAAGAAAGAACCAACAAACTTACAAACGAAAGAAAACAAAGTCCGCGGTTATATACGTGTACGCACTCCGTCAAACATAATTCATTAATAACGGCGTTATTTTTTATGATTTGCTGCCCCAGTTTAACATATGTGCCTTTGTGTTTCAATTGTTAACGAATTAACATTTCTTCATTTTTCACCTGAATATGACTTTCAAAATGAAGAAGTCTATTAGCAAGCGATTCCAAAACCGCCGGACGTGGTTGAATGAACAACTGTCTAACTTATGGAATTCCCAATGTAAGGCAGAAAAGG
>VMBQ01005740.1:0-63779 GCA_007657795.1 Dreissena rostriformis
GAACAATATTTTTAAATCCAGCAATCGGTTCCTTGCAAAAGGATTTTCATACGTGACTTTTGTTTTCAATGGCAGCAATTTAAAAGCGATTAATTTCAAGTATTGCGGGGAGAAGGCTGTCCCACCCAGAGCTATGTCATTTTCTTTATTTTATGACATCATTTGATATTAATCGTGCTTTGTTTTCTTAACATTTTTCCACATAGTTTAGGCTGTTTTCTTAATAAAGATATAAATACTATTTGGGGAAAAAATGGATACATAGAATTATACCAGCTTAGTTTTGAAAGCAGATAAGTTTATTTGCTCTGCACAAAACATGCACAACTCGTGTCAGGTTTTCAAAGTTTCGCTCAATATTTTTATCTTCTTCAACACTAAGCTTTTTTTTTCTATGTATAAATTATCTTTTGGTACTCAAAGACCATTGTGGATCAGAACACGATTATTATTATATTATATTACCTTATCAAATTTATTCGTAATTTGCTCGTCAATAAATGACAATTTGTTTTATATTTAATTGGGTCCTAGTGGTTGACGGTTGTATAAGAAACTTCCAAAGTCGCCAAAGTGGTGTGAAATCATTTAAAAAAAAAATAAGATTTGTATAAGTATGTTGTTGACCGTGATGCGAAGCACCGTGTTAAAAGCAACCCGGTAAAATATCTTCCCATATACCAATAACATGAAGTTCATAAAGATATTTTACAAAAAAAAAATCAAATATGCACTAGACGATGAAAACCAGAGTTTCCTATACTAGTATTACAATGGGTTAAAATGCTTTACAAACCATCAAGAAACTGATTGGAGGCCATTATTTTTGTAATTAAATTACACGTGTACACGTGATAATTATTAACGCTATTTACGTCTTTTTGTTGTTCAATTTTCATAAAGTGAAAATATTGTATAAAACAAAAACAGGACAGAATGCACAACTTTTCATACATCATAAGCCATATGAATCTATATAATCAAATCGTTATTCAGAAATGGATCGCATTTTGTCAAGTTTATACCATGTACGGTACCCTTGTGTCAAACCTGTGTTAACTTGTCCACTGCAGCCTTCGACGCAGCCTTGTGATTGACGTGTTTGAGGCTCTGTAATAGCGCTATTAGAGTGTCGATGGCTCTGTCACTGTCCAGGCTGGTCATGGACATTGAGGGCGCATGTCGTACGTCACGCCCCACATCTCTAGCCTGAAATGTCAGTTGTCTTATACCGTTTTGCAGTGTGTCCAATAATTCATTAATAAGAGTGCTTGCGTGGTTTTTTTAAATATAGTGGTGTATACATCTTTTTTTCAACACCTGAAATCTAATATCAAGAAAGTCACTTATTAATGTACAAGTATAAATGTCATTAAGTACAAATAAGTATTTATACAAAATTGGGAATAACGATTTAAGCGTGATCTTTAACTGGCTGACTAATTAAGCCATTATATCAGATGTATTAAATAAATTTTCAAATGTTAATATGTTGCTTGATTATCGTTCAAATAATATTACGTGTTAGTATTAATTTAATTATATGTTTATTCCGTATGCGTAGTTATTTTTTGACATTTTTGAGTATGTTTGCAATAGATCTAGATCATTCTCATTCTAACTGCTTTTTATAAAAGTAATTCATTTAAGAAAAATACGTTTTGAATAGTTTATGATGAGTATTGTTGTTAACCTGTTGCAGAAAATATAAAACAAGTCATATTGTGTAAAATCATAACAGAATATTGGTACAAACATGTATCAAACTTAACCAACAATTCGAGTGACTTATTTGATACTTATTTAAAAGAAAAATAAATGGAAACCTTCAATTGAGAATAATTTGTAGGTCCCATTCTGGAAAAATTTATACTTTTTTCCATTGGGAATGGGTCCTTCTACAGGCCCAAAATTTAACGGAAATAATCACTGAGGGACTTCACTTAACCAAACATTCAATGGGTCATGGGGTTAGGTTGCGGGGGATCCCAAATGTTTCTGTATAATACCGCTGGCATTGACACAAATATTTTCAATTGCAATTGTAAATAGTTTTCATATGAGTACTTTACCTTCTGCACTTATATTACCTTGGTGCAAACATTTTCCTTTTGTGTCAGGTCTTCTGTGAAATACATTTGAAAGGATTACAGTTGTATATTACATTTATTATGCCATTGAAGTCTGTGTCTTCTGCTTGGAAAACGTCCTTGTATCCGTCTTTTGAGAGATAACATCTGGCAATCTGCCAGGATTGGGTGCACCATTTACTCGCATCAGTGTTTACCCAGGTAGGGCCTTGAAAGCTTCGTGGGTTTGAACGATTGCGAAATCGGTGTTGGTCTACAATTTCTTTACAAATTGCATTGCATAAATAACTACTGGGGCAATTTTGCGGCTTGTGAATTTCATGAAATATACATTTTCTATATGTGCAGCATTTATTATTGGTATCACAAGGCAGCACATTTGGAGTGTGACACTGACTGCAGGCAGCGTTCTCCGGAATACCGTGTTTTGTGTTGATCTCTTTACGGATAGTCAGATAAAATGCTTGAGTAGCCTCTTTTACAATGTCAAGCAGGCAGTCACGTGTGATGTTCAGACCCATGGCCGCCTTAAACCAGTTCTGGGTTTCCGGCTTGCGAAAGATATCCCGGTAATCCGACATTTTCCTTTACCAATAATTTATTTGCAATTTTCTGTAAAAAAAAAGAGCATGTGTTACTTTGAGTCTGACGTAATTCAAGCGAAACAGGAGATTTTAAAAACGAAATTGAAATTTTAAAAACGAAAGTGCAGCCATAAATTCACTACGACCGATGAAAATTTACGTGTAGCACATTTACATTTCATGATTATACTTCTAAAAACTTACGTCAATTACCCGTACATAGCACTACATCTCCAGGACTCGATATATATTCATAACACGCATTTAAAACAATTTCAATGAAGACGACCTGTCAACTATGAGTGTACATTTTGCAATGCGGAAGTATTGAATATCAAAGGCAGACAATTTAAGATTTTCCAACTTAACGAACAATCTCCATGCAGAGTTGTCGTTCCATGCTCCAATCTAGCGCTTAAGTAGATTTTTGTTCAGAGTTTCTACCAAAATTGAAAGTCTTCGCAAAAAAAAATAAAAAATATATTTAACGTTATATATTTAGGAAAGTTTAAACATTTAAATCTGCATTCAATTATTTAACATTTTAGACTTTATGTATTACCTTAAATAAAATAAAAACGTTTTGTTTTTTAATTATTCTAATTGATAGCACAGTCCGAATAACTTGACAACATTTGTATTGACAGTAATAAGGATTGACATATTCGCATGTTACTCTCCGTAAAGACATAAAATCAAGCTACTGCTATCAAAGATGATTCATCATGTGAATAATCATTCCAGCCATTTACGGATACGATATACAGTGGCTAGCTACGCAATAAATTAAGTTCACAAATATTAGAACGAATTAAACAAAAGTATTTTTTTTTATTTGGTTCTATCATTGTATTTTTGGTATCAGTTACTTGTCTACAGTTCATAGATTTTCAGTTACATCTAGATTAGGATTTGAGCTCGCGATATTTCGTGATATTTCAATAGCCTATATGGCTGTGTGACTTAAGTTCAGATAAACATTTATGGTTCTGGTTTATTTCATAAGGATCTCAATAATCCTCACTGACATGTTGACTGTAAGTGGGTATGGACTGGACATTGTGTGTTTCATCGCGTACCCCTGTGTGATTATGCGTAAATACGTACAATGGTTCTACTTGTCAGACACAATGTCTGATTGTATTCCTTATTTGATTATATGTGATTTCAAACATTTAACGGAACTTTTGTCAACTGACAGCAAATACTGTTGATCTTTAAATCAACCAAGTCGATGCTGAGTCAATCATTTTGTAATATAGACTATTAAAAGATAAGAATCGGACATAAAGCGATAGTCTCTTGTCATTTTGGGTGATTCTTACGCGAGAAAATACTAACTGGTATCAAACATGGTGGACTTTTCGAAGTTTCGGTTTTTAACAAACCCGGATCGAAAGTTGAAAATCAACCACAATCCGCCAAATTTGATACCCGTTGTGATTAGTCCCGCTCCACTTTACCAGTTACGCTGGTTCGATCTATCCCCTTGGTCTTCCACCTAAGTTTGATACACAGTCCTACCTGACGTACCTGTCACCTGAGAATAACGGTCACATGTCTTCAATGGCCAGTCTGGACCCTCCCCCGACGAAAATTCTTCTATATTACACCTGAGAATAACGGTCACCTATGTATAACGGTCACTAGTCAGTCGTTTCGTGGTGCAAACAGTACACATTTGAAAACTGCGTTGTTGTTGTTTCTTATTACTGACGTCAACGCGTATTTTGTGCATCTATTTTGCGGCTAAAAAATGTTATAAAGAACCATCTTAAAAGTGGACATTGAGAACAAGGGTCACCGGTCTACAACGGCCAATTTGGTCATTATCCTTGACTGACCGCTGTTCTCATGTTGTACAAGACTAAATGACTTGGAAAAATAATATCGTCTTTAAATACGGTTGGGGTAAAACGTCGGCAACAGACATCGACAGTGGACCACTTAGAGACAAATTATACACATAAAAAATGCGCAGGTATTTGGCGTACAACAATTTGGATTGTTTAAAATGTATCGTCTTTAATCTTTAATCTTTTTTTTTAATGCCAGATGCTGAATTTAATATAAGTATTTTGAAATTTCGACAATAAGTTAAAATTTTAAGTTTTCATTCGCAACAGAAATTTAGTTTCTATCATAATTATTTTTCAAGACGCGTAAGCTATCTTACTACACGCCGGGTACCAGGCTACCATTAAATAAATCATTAGATAAATAAATCACGTGACTTAACTCTCGGCGGCCGCGAGAAATGACGGGCAGCCGCGATTACACCAATCTCTGTTGTTATTGAACTTTGGTTGAACGTAAGCTATGTAATTAACTAATTTTATGAATGAATATTATATTTTTAGAAAAAGTAACCACTTTGACCTTGACCAAACTATTGATGATTAATCCGAAGTGATGAAATAATACAACGTATGACATTATATGAAAACAGATAATCTTAATATGTGATTTAAAAGCTTTAATTGGAATGCATGTGACATCAACTGACAGCACAAGTGTTCATAAGATTATTAAGATAAGATAACATGCGTCACCTTCTCGTTACATGTAGAAATAAAAACAAGACCTAATTTATACGTTATTACCCTAAAAATGATGCAGATTAAACGTGTCGATAACCTAATAAATGATAAAAGATAAAAATATGTATCACGAACTGTCTTCTGATGATATGCAGTATATTTCTTGCAATGTTATATTAATTTTATGTATTTCACCAGTCAATCAATGACTTTTCAAAGAAAAATGACAATATTGACCGCAGTTATTGATGAGCCGACGACTAAATTTATCACGTGACTAAACTCTCGGCAGCCGCGATAAATGACGGGCAGTCGCAATAACACCAATCTCTGTTTTTGGGGCGATTGCCTTCTGCAATTCGCCCATAGGTAAAATAATATACGTATACCGAAGAATAAAGTCCGTTACTGCAATTAACCACTTTGCATCCAGATTCTGCATTCGCGAACAAAATAGCTCCGATCGCATGGTATTATTATTAATGCGCACAAACATTATCACGTGACTAATTGAACAATAAAAATTTCACCTTCTGAAATGCTCATCAATAAATCCAGTTCAATCTACCGGTAGTTTTGCCCGCTTTCACGGTGTTAACACACTCGTTGTGAGACAAACACCCTTGGATTGTAACAGTTTGACATCATCAGCTTACAGCGCGCGTTCCATCCATTGCAACGTCTTTTCACTGTGGCATTAGCACCCGAGTAACACGCAGTCCTCATGGAAGGTGTATACAGCGACGAAATATCGGTTCAATACTGAACTATCTACACTTAACCGATACAGCGCATTTATGTTCTTTCGTTTTAAGAAATCAACTGCGTTCGCGATATGGGCGAAAAAAAATAATTACCTCGCGCTACATTTTTTACTTTCAAAGTAGACATCTCAATGTTCTCTGCGCTACAAAGTTTTTATATGACAATTCGCCCGTGCTTTTCATGCCAGTTTTGAACTTTTTCCTTACACACGAAATACATGTTGTGTTTGTCACTTTCACAGCAGCTTAACTACTCCTGTGTAATTCAGTCCTACATCAAATCAATCAGTGTTTTCATTTTGCTGAGAAAAAAATAGAGTTACTTCATAAAACTATTTACTCTGTGTGCGTGTTTTGTCCCCATGACACATGTTCATAGTGTTTTACGATCACAAAATTTGAGCAAAATCGCCCCACCAGTACATTCAGTACTTTGATTTTGTATTGATCTTTGGGTGAACGTAAGCTACGTAATAAAGCATTTAAATAACGTATATTTGCTTTCATAAGTTTTTTTTTATTTGTTGATGAACACCTGTTTTGTCGGAATAAACCATCGCGTCCGAGATTATTTTGGTGTGTGCCAGGCATACTATCTAACTACACACCGGGTACCAGACTACCATAAGATAATCATTAAAGACAGTGCCAGTTTTGTCGAAAACATGTATTTGGTTTCCGTACTAGTTTTTGGTGACAAGTAACTTTAACGAAAATGTATATATACAAAACAGTATGCGATATATTATAATAATTGAATTAAATAATAAAATCTAAATATAATTTTAAGTAAATAATCCTGCTAGTAAGGTCGATTGCATATCATCAAATGTTAGAAACTGAACATGATATTTTCATACTGTGGCATAGGACGAATCATACTTTGAATTTCCCGAACAAGTTTTGGGGGAGTTTAAATTCACAAAATGGTCAGCCAAATAATGTAATCATGAACAAAGTAATAGTGGAATGGTACTTAAATTTTGTCCCAGCTAGTTTTATCAAACATTAACCCGCCTATAGTTCTACCAAAATGGTTTTGAGTGTAAAAATCGTGCAGAATTTAATAGCTCCGTAGCCAAAATGGCTGCGTTGCGACGGTCCTGGTTGTTGGTAAATGCATTTAAAAACAAACATGCGGTGCCAGTACGGACCATTTCTAGCACGCAGTCTCTTTTAGGAAGCGGTAAGATAGAAACGCGTGTAATCGTTTATTTCATGCGTTTATGTTATTAAGTAAGTTAATATTAAATGACCTTCCGAGATCTATCACTTCGGATAACATATTTCGGATTTAATAAATTTAATACTGACAGCACACAGAACAAGTCATGTAACGTTTTAGTTGCCAATGTTGAGATACTTTAGAATTGGTTAATATTGTCTTGCGAGTCCTGAGACAGAAATAATAGTCATGTCAGATCCTCTTAAGTCCAAGACAAAACGTAAAATTGGGATTTTTTTTATAATGAACGCAAGTAACAACAGTAACACCCTACAGACCCTTGGGAGTGATTATATGCCAGAGGACCATTGATTCATCCTTGGGGACATTTTTATTATTTATCATTTATCCCAGTATCTGTATTTAAATGCAATAATCCTACTCCCATCTATATCAGTGCTTTCTACATTATTTTTTTCAGGCGCCCCGGGGCTGAAAGGGGTGGCGCCCCGGGGCTGAAAGGGATGGTTCGGGATGGGTGTCCCCTCCCTACGTTGATTTTTTTTTAATTTAACTATCAATTGGCATTCTGTGGTGCGTTATAACTCTAAGAAAAACAGCGTCAAAAGACGTCATTTGGTGCGCTATGACTTCGAGAAAACCCACCAGCTATAAATTCAATTATAAAGATATATTTTTAATTGTTTTATGACTGTCCCGCATAGATAGTAAAAAGTTTCTATTCATTACCTGATAATCCTGTTTATTCCATTAAAAAAAAACACTTTCTGGTAAATATTCAGAGCTCCAGATAAGGGTCGTATTTTCGTAATTAAGAATTATTTTCAAGTCCGTTACGTATTTATTTTAAAATCTGGTCATACCATTAAGAACTAGAAATGGCGCGGCAGAGGCCGACGCGTATCCCCACACCAAATGTTTGACCTAGATGTGCCCCAGGGTTGGTAATGGGGCCATGCATAGTCGAGATTGACCGTATTGTCAAAGAGAAGTTCAGTATCAATTAGAAGTGAATTGGTGTAGAAATGAAGAAGTTATAGTAAAGGCAATTTTGGGTGGGTGTGACCTATGTGGGCAGGGCGCCCCAGGGTTGGTAATGAAGCCATGCATAGTTGAGATTGACCGTATTGTCATAAGAGAAGTTCAGTATCAATTTGAAGTGAATCCGTGTAGAAATGAAGAAATTATAGTAAATGGAAATTTTTGGTGGGTGTGGCCTATGTGGGTGGGGCGCCCCAGGGTTGGGAATGGGGCCATGCATGGTTGAGATTGACCGTATTGTCATAAGAGAGGTCCAGTATCAATTTGAAGTGAATCGGTGTAGAAATGAAGAAGTAAATGTAAAATAACCTTAAAAAATGAGTGATAATTTCTGACGCGGCCCCACCCCAACCCCCATAACTTTTGACCCAGGGGTCAGATCAAAATTCCAAATAGTGCAGGGTCGCACATATGCTCATAGCTACCATGTGTGTAAGTTTCAAGGTTCTAGTGCTAATAGGGTAGGAGGAGATAGTGGCCAGGACGGACGGACGGACAACCGGACGGACGGACAGACGGACAACCGGACGGCGGAGATCACCACAATATCCCCACCTTTTTTTTCAAAAAGTGTGGGGATAATTACAAATCAAGTTACGAATATTATTTTTACATCGGTTCGTATCGATTTTTATTGAGTTCTTTTCACGTATTAAAGATCTTTTCGGTAGTTATATAGAATGGTTATCGGGTTTGTTTTACGAAGCTCATTTTATCCAATAAAAGCGGCGTACACATACAGTCTATCTGTCAAAAAAAATAGCTGCACCCAGAGGACGTCCTAAAAAACTGCAAAGCGTGCAAAAAAACACGCTTTTAACATATTGTACGCAAAGTGAGCCGAAGTTGATTGTTAAGAAAGACATTATAGAAAAGATCTTATACGATGTTGTATGTTAAGTTGCCGACACAGTCGGAAAAGCTAAAACAACACGACACGACGGGACCAAACTTAAACAAAAAACATTGGACTAGTGGAAGGGACAATTACCGTGGCTAATCGTTGAAAAGATTGATCCGTTTGAATTGTGAAATATGTAAAAATACATCGGAGGCATGCAATCTAAGCACAGTTTCGACATATGAAGGTATTTGAAAATAAAATTCCCATGGTCATATCAAAATTAGTGTGAACAACTTTTGAAACTGAGTCAGAGATAAAAGTAAAACAAAAATGAACATTCCTCTTGTATAATACTGAATAGACACTGTTGAACTCGTATAAATAAAGTTGCAAGTATGTTTATTTTGAATTTTTTGCATGAAAATACCCATTATTATTTAGTTTTAGATCATTTAGAAAAGTTAAGAATTATTTTCCAAAACTGAGTAGTAACGTTAAGAATAAAATTTCAGAGTTAAGAATTCTTTTTGAAAATCTGGTAGTAACGTTAAGAATTTCACAAAACCTTATCTTGAGCTCTGATATTGATGATGAAAGGGCTCAATCATTTCTTTAACACAAACATTGCCATTTTTCTGAAGTATAAAAAAAAATCGTCATAATTGACTATTTTAATATAGATGTGACGAAATATTGCCACTGAACATGCGTACATCCCCTGACTTTATGTGTGCTTGTTTATACAACGCTCACCCACGCTTTCCATGCAAATGACGCTACGTTGTACATGCTGCATATTTTTCGCGCCCTTTTGAGACAAAGGGTCAACACAACATAAATTGAAAGTGCTTATTTGAAGTAAGAATATGTTAACGTCGCGTTAACAATTACATTCGGAAGTGTTTTTTGGATTACAAATGCGGTAACGTCAACATTCGGGAGTGGGTTTCAGATAACAAATTAAATTATGCTCATTTGAGATTTCAACAAAACATTAACAGTTGCGTAATGAATTAAACAATAATTTGTTTAAACACTTTACGATTCAAATACATGTTTTGACAGTATAATGCATGAAATTCACGATTTCCATGAGGATTACAGCCGGTTGCCATCATCAGTTTTCTTAGTAACTGGCCAAGATTTCTGTGGCAATTACATGTACGTCACAAGTCGTCTGCATTATTAAACTGCAGGTATGCCTGCCTAAAAGTGCTGTCGCTCAAGAAAAGCATGCGCTCTCATTGGCCAATGTTGATTTTCCAATACAACGACGCTCCGCCTTTAGGCGGGCTTTAGTTGGGTAAAGCAACAAAGGATCGTAAATCGGCTTTCACAATTTTCGGCGAAGTCGATATCGCTTTGATCACAAGAATGGCTAGCTGCAGTTACTGCCAAAATACACTGATCTGTAAAATTTCAGGCGCCCGCACACTCTGATTTCGAAATTCACGCGCCCCGGTGAGGGACCGTTAAATGGCCTGTGGAAAGCACTGTATATTTACCCAGCGGGTCGCTGGGAGTGCAACCGCTAACACGATTTACCATTGAATGTTTACCGCCAAGAATCTGGGCAGCACTTTTATTGGTAAAATTAGCAACATAAACTAGTTTCTGGCATAAATAACCACAAACAGATCATAAATATATCACTAATACGCATTTTTTTTTTAAACAACTTCCGTGATACGGTGTTCTCGCATAATAATGATATTAATCCAAAGTTTCAAACACATCATCAGTTCATTTAAATGTGTAAGATTTTGCAATGGACAAATCCGAATATTCCGAATTCGAAAATATGCTATCGACTAGCTTCTTAATCATCCTTGAAATGGATCTTGTGTCTAATCAACCAATCGTAATACACCAAATATATACGGAACCTCGGTCCTCCGTACGATTGATTGAATCGTGTATTCTAAACTCCGGCTTTTGGTTTGATAACGTTTTTTTATCAACTTTATGTTTGAAGCATTTATATCAACAAACAACACGCAAATTGTTGTCAATGGTAACAGGTATTGTTTTTGTGTCGCCTGACTATGGTCAGGGGACATATAGCATTATATTAGGTGTTACTTCGTCGTCGGCGGCGGCGGCACACTTTTCGAAAAAGGCTCATAACTTCTGTGTCCCTTCAGATAATGCTTTCATATTTGGTATGCATGCGTATCTGGACAACACCTTTCCATGCGCATACAATTTTGTACCCCTGTGACCTTCACCTTGAACTTGAGGTCAGCGTTCAGGTTTCGAAATCTGCGACCGCGATTTGAAAAAGGCCCATAACTTCTGTGTCCCTTTAGATATTGCTTTCATATTTTGTATGCATGTGTATCTGGACAACACCTTTCCATGCGCATACAATTTTTAACCCCTGTGACCTTGACCTTGAACTTGAGGTCAGCGTTCAGGTTTCAAAATCTGCGACAGCGATTTGAAAAAGGCTCATAACTACTGTGTCCCTTCAGATATTGCTTTCATATTTGGTAGGCATGTGTATCTGGACAACACCTTTCCATGCGCATAAAATTGTTGACCCCTGTGACCTTCACCTTGAACTTTAGGTCAGGGTTCAGGTTTCGAAATCTGCGATCGCGATTCAAAATATTGCATTCAAAGAGAACTATATCTGTAGTGTGTTCAGTAAAAGAATATTCACTAATTAAACAGTAGGTTTGCTGCAAATATTCATGATCCATTGCAATTGCACTTGGGAGGTAGTTAGCTTACAAAACCAAAATGTTGTTGCAGAATGAAATTACAGAAAAACATTTTATGTTATTTTTACCTGCAATAACATTGTTCACAGTTGTTGTTATCATTAACCACTCCAGTATTTACATCAAATTGCAAAATTATACTGTTATGACATTATTTCTCATTTAATCAGTCAGAATTGATTTAAAATCTTTGGGGACCACCATCTTAAAACTGTCAATGTACATTTTTTATCATTGTGTTTTGCAGCCTATCACCCAGACTGGAAGCCTGGAGATTACCCCAAAACCCAAAAGGAATATGAAGAAGCCGCGAAAAAATACAACCTGTTGCCGGAAGACTATCGTCCCCTGCCAGACGATGGTTATGGAGCGGGTGACTATCCTGCCCTTCCGAACATAGGAGAGGAACAGAAGAGCCCGTGGACTGACTGGGACGACCCAAGAATGAGAAGAAACTGGGGGGATCCTGTAAGGCGGATCTTCACTTTTTTGTTTGAAATTTCTAAATATATTCTTTCAATCATCCAGGGTTTACCGTGTTGTGCCAGATTAGTAAATGCCTACAAATCCTGCCATTTAGCTGAATACAATTATATTTGGCTGCAATGTTTTCTTCATAAAAACCGACAAAATAGCCAAAAATCACAAGAGTTAGGCAAATTTTGTTACAAAAATGATCAGGGGGAGTCCTGCAATTAACAGCAGGAATTTTTGGCAGAAACAATCATTTCTTGATTAAGTCACTAATAATAATTTTCAGTATGAGCCTTTACTGAAAACTGAAGTACAGTTTTCCACGATTCACATTGAGTTGATACTCACATGTCTATGAATAATGACTAGTACAAATTGCTATAGAAAAATGAAAAACTTTTAGGTTTTTGTCAGGTAAATGAGGAAGCTAATGTTTTACTCTTGTGAAATTTCAGTTTTCTTCAAATTTATTGTACACATTAAACAACTGGTTATTGTGACATATGACATGTTTCATGTTTTTTTTATATGACCGGCCAGAAATTTTGCTATATAGCATTTGCATAATTAGTTACTCATCAGGGCTTGAAATTAATACATGTAGTTGTCTGACTGAGACAACCAAAATGTAGGTCTGGACAGTTAAAGTTGAGTTACAAACACACACAAATCTGGACTTTATATTTGATATCGGAGAAAACAGACAAAGGGACATAATTCTGCCAATACTTTGTCAGCCAATATTGTTTTCTTTAAAATCATCAACACATTAAATTCATTCTATTATTCCTCCTTATTTTTGTTTGTTTATAAATTAGTATGTTTTTATACTCAATAAATGGCTGTTCTACTGACGATTCTCCTATTGGGAGTATAACATTATTATGAGTTATAATAGGTTTTTGTTAATAAACTTTAAAATAAAGTAAATTGATAGTTTACAATTACAGTCATTTTCAATAATTTGTTTTTGTTAATTGAATTTATGGAAAACATAACAGGACACACTTCTTATTATGAAATGTTTTGTTTATACATGATTTAAAAAAAAAACAACATATAGTATACAATTTATTATATATGTTGTTAAATTGCTCAAAACATAGTGTATCAAGTTATATTTTAAGGTCAGGACACGTAACTTCTTTGTCATACAATTTTAGGGCACTTATCCGATTAGACTAGTGGATTTTAAAGTAAATGGGGATCCTTGCTCATTATCAGATTAAGTCTCTATACTAACAACTATTTTATCATTTTACATGTTGTATGAAGGTAGTGTAGGAAACTATAAGTAAGAAAAACTGAGCACCTTTTCTGGTATGGTCAAGAAAGTTTGGCTCAGAAGCCAAACTTTTGTTTTTCTCATTTGGATAAAATTAATAACCGTGGTGATGGTTGATTATGTAGAAAAAAAATGCAGACTTCCTCAAATAACTTTATAATATGAGCTGTGGTCTGAGAAAACTGGGCTTAATGCATATCTGTAAATTGTTGTTCCAGATTAGCCTGTGCAGTTTGCACAGGCTAATCAGGGACAACATTTTATGTCCTCACTGGATTTTCGTTAAGAAGAGACCTCCTGTAAACAAAAAAAATCCAACGAACTGCGCAGGCTCATCTGAGACATCATTTATGCACATGCATTTAGCCCAGTTTTCCCGGAATGTGGCTCATATAATCAGTACGTTAAACTGTTATTGTGCTTCTTGACATATTTTTGACGTACCTCTTTGTTATTCAGGTCCACATTGACTTCGATATCCTCACACCAGATCGAGGGGACCCTGCAAAAACTTACCGATATCCTCTGTATGTAAACCTTATTAGATTATTTAATGGGACTTAAGTAGTAAAGCAAAATGGTTGGTTTTGTTTTAATAAGAAAATCTGTGAATAAAAACCCTTTAAGAATAAAGCTACTGTTCTTGTCTGTTACAAAGTCTATGTCTAAATAATAAATAAATGAATGACTATTATAAAGTATATAATATTAATTATTATAAAGAATTACTTCACATGTTCCCTAAATTAAGTATTGTTATAGTTATTTGATTAGTTTTAAATGAAATATGTGTTATTATACCCCCACAAACCAAGTTTAGGGGGGTATATAGGAGTGAGCTTGTCTGTCTGTCGGTCGGTCCGTATTGGTTGTCCGCTCTCTAACTCAAGTTGTTTTCATCCGATCTTCACCAAACTTGGTCAGAAGTTGTATCTAGATGATGTCTAGTACAAGTTCGAATATGGGTCATGCCGGGTCAAAGACTAGGTCACGGGGTCACTTAGTGCGTTTTAAACATTCAGCATGTTGTCCGCTCTCTAATTCAAGTAGTTTTCATCCAATCTTCACCAAACATGGTCAGAAGTTGTATGTAGATGATGTCTAGGTCAAGTTCGAATATGGGTCATGCCGGGTCAAAAACTAGGTCACGGGGACACTTAGTGCATTTTTTAACATTCAGCATGGTGTCTGCTCTCTAATTCAAGTAGTTTTCATCCGATCTTCACCAAACTTAGTCAGAAGTTTTATCTAGATATTCTTAAGGCCAAGTTCGAACATGGGCCTTGCCGGGTAAAAAACTAGGTCACGGGGTCACTTAGTGCGTTTTAAACATTGAGCATGGTGTCCGCTCTCTAATTGAAGTAGTTTACTTCCGATCTTCACCAAACTTAGTCAGAAGTTTTATATAGATGATCTCTAGGCCAAGTTCGAACATACATTTAGGCCATGCCAGGCAAAAAACTAGGTCACGGGGTCACTTACAGGAAGTATGTTTTACACATTCAGCATGGTGTCCACTCTCTAATTCAAGTAGTTTTCATCCNGAAAACAGAAGAATTATATGTGGTTTGCGTTTAAACGTAATAAACAAATTACACTTAAAGTTACTACTATGTTTCGCTTTTGTAAGATACCGCAATTAACGCACATATTGATGCTGGCATTTAATGAAACATTACCGGAAGGCAGCTTGCTTCAAACAATCTTTTTTTTTTAAATATAAGACAATTCAATGAACACGAAATAACACGACCAATTAGTTCGGTATGCTGCCTGTTTTGTTTTGTACATTTGAAGACATTTACCATTGCCAACACAATAATACTAACACATATACTATGTTTGCGCCATGTTTAACAAAATATCAAACATTTACTCATCAAAACAGATAGTTCAAAATTAAGTTCAGTACTTAAGTACCTGTTCATGTACATCGAGTGTTAAACGCGCCGCACTTAACAAAGACACTTTGCATCATGTTCAAGTTCAAGTTCTGTTTATTTGGGATATAAGCCTCCGGCCCCTGACACAAATATATTACAATCCATTCAAGACAACGGTGTATGCACAATTGGTTGCATAACATGAAAGCATAGTATCGAGTGGTAAACAATGCTTAACAATAGCATGCTAAAACAGTGTACAACATTTGCATGTAGTAGAGCGAAAAAGTTATATTAACATCAATCAGATACACATGTTAACAATACAATTAAAAAAAAAACGTTCAATTTACAATTTGTATATGAAAAATATGGTCATCAACTGATGTACTTTAGATGATAATTTATGGCCAAAAAATTAAAGGCCATATCATGGACATGAACTAGTGGCCCGCATTGAATTCGCAAAACACGCGATCGTGCAGGCCTAGCGACCGGGACGCTGCGCTTTTAGCGGCTGCTTCAATCCCATCTGTCGACGGAGACAAAAGCTTTGTGGAACACGTCGGAAATATACATCGTTTTGGCGCCCCTGTATGGTATGCCTTGTGCTTGTCAAACAGGTCCACCTGTATGTTGAATTAGGACAAAAATGTGTAGAATATGGTATTGTTTATTCTATTTTCCGGAAAATATTCTTCAAAACTGATGAAATTAAATAACCTATTTAGCACACATATTTTGCTGTAGTTACAGACGATTTACCATTCTTAACTGCAAGAAAATCGTCTTCATTGGCAGCCACAACTACTCTCAACCACTTACTCATATCCCTATCGAGTAGTAATACTAATTCGAATTGTAATATGGTATCTGGCAAAAGTTAAAGAAAAAGTCAACTCAAGTTTCAGATAACTATCCATTATGCATTTCCAAACGTACATGTAAGTAACAGTGTATGTTAGTTACCATAATCAGCACATATAGCAAACATACGCTCCATTATACTGAATTTTCGTTTTCGCGTTTATTTTGAACATACTGATGTCTCCTCTTATGCTTTATATGGAATCTACAAACAGAGTGTACCTGCATTATTTCCGACGTGCCTTTTTTTTTTCTTCTGGGCAACAACACTGTACAAAACCGGTGTTCCTCTACTCGCAAAGTGCAAATCTCTTCGAATATTAAGTATACTAAATGAACATTTATAAATGAATCATATATGTTTCAATTAGTTTCACTAAAGCAAAAGAATGTCAGATGTTTAATTATGTGTAAATGAGTCATAATTTAAGGAACATAATTGATGCATTTACAAGGAATGTATATCACTTACTCAGGATTTTCAGGAACGTGGCCTGCAGTCAGAATCATGCCAGTGAAAAAGTGAAATTTGACGTTTATTTTTAATTTTATATAATTACAGAATTTTGTTAACAAAATCAATTTGAGTTCCGAATAATTTACCGCGATAGCCAGACACTCGCGTAATAAAATGTGGTTAAGTTAAATAATGAAGCCACAGCGTGACAAAGAGTGTTAAAAATATATGATGTTTAAGAGTGAAAGAATACATTTCAATTTTTTTTATTTTTCACAATTACTATATTTTAATTATCATGCTGATAAAAAATACGCATTTTTAGCCTTTATTTTCGAAACCTGGGGTTCAAGAATTGGGGAAGGAAGACAAAATAACACAAACGGATTAAAAGTATAATCCAAATTTAACTTGTGGTACGTTTTTGGCCAATTTCCTAAAATTAAAAATTAATCTAATACCTTTCATTTCTCAACTATGATATTTTACAACCTGCTAAAAAATGCCTCAAAAGCTCTTTCTATAACGTTTTGCCTCATGAAGTGTCGTTCAAAGCACACAAGTGACATACCATGAGCATTTTTGGGCACTGATAAATACAAATGCTGTGTGTACACAAAAACGTATGGTTTTATATATTGGGTCTTTGAAGCATTTTTGTTTGTTAGGTTTAGGATATTCATACTATGAGGGCATTAATTTAAATATTTATCGGTTCTAGAAAAATACAATCATATGTTTGTAATTTGTACTCTTAATACATTTTTCACCATAAGCGACGAAATATCGTTTTTTGAAGGCTTTGATTGGGAATACATTGAAATGTAAGAACCAGGTTCAGGCTCATATGTGTACCCATTTATTAATGGGATCAATAGTCCAAACACTATTACACATGTCTTAAAAAATCAAATTGGAAACATATCTAGGCTATTTTTCTTGGAATAAAACAACAAATACCAGTTTAGTTCAATAAAGCACAAAAACATGACTATTTGATTATATTCAATAAGGAAATACTAATCGCTTGAAGGTCAAACTGGATCACCATGTAAACCATTCATAGACGTATATTTTGATATTCAAAAAATAATTAAAGGACAAAAACATTTTTTTCAAGTGTCACAAACAGCCAGTACACTTGGGATATTTTGTGATGGTTTTGAGCGCTAAACTGTAACGCCCACGCGTTAATAATCCAGATATCTGAGAACTGATTTTGTGTTTTACGCGACTGTTTAAAACAATGGTTAGTCTAAATACAGAGATAGAACTCGCGTGATTTATCTTGTTTTTATATCAAAATACCCTTAAACAATTGATAATTATTTTGTTCTTGATTAATATGTGTTGTTTGTTGCTTTGGTTTTGCTTTTATGCATTTGATGTTTCAATTATCTAGTGACCAATTTAGAAAGTTGTTCAGAGTATTATGATAGTATAAAGAGTATTTCAAGCCGATGGCGCACCTAAATATTCATATAATCCGATCAAATACACGTTGAATTAATAAAGATAAGACTATGCTGTATATTGGTTAAAAATGCTTGCATCGGTGTATTTATTTAAATAATGTTAATAACCACATCAAAGTCGTGGAAACAGAAACTGAAAACAATGCACGTGCGTTTATAATTGACTGCAATAATATTAAAACAACAGCGCAGAAAAAAACTTGCAAAATAACACTTTCAAAGATAGGGACTTTAATTTATGACGTAAAGAACTATTAATCACTGTGAATAGAATGCATTTTGACTGGTGCAAAATAATAGAAGATACTCTAGACAATAATCATGAATAATATGTTTGTTTAATATATCGGGGACATACAATTTTGAACAGAAGGAATGCAAATGTATTTTAGAGATATCACATATAAAAACATGAGCAATCAGTTCGATGTGTTGCTTGCTTTCGTACAATTGCAGTCATAACCCATTGCCAACACAATAATAGTAACACATAAGCTGTGTTTGCTCCAACAATTACAAAACATAAAGCTTTTATTATCAAAACAACTCTTTCAAAATCGGGTTCAGTATTTAAGTACTTATCAATATACACCGGTGTAAAACGCGCCGTAATGAACAAAAACACTTTGCATCATGTTGACAATACTATTAAAAACAATTTGATTACGAAATAGAAAATATGTTCATCAACAGATGTACATTATATGTATATTTATAGTAAAAAATATTCTGATTATTTTCAGACAGGAACACTGTCGGGTGGTCCGCATTCAACTCAAACACTCGATCTTGCATGGCCGGCGCCCGGACAGTGTACTTCCAGCGGCTTATTGGACGTCCCTTTCAGGTCTTCCTTGTGTTTGTCAAACAGATCCACCTGCATGTTCAATAATGACAAAATGTGTAGAATAAGGCATTGCTCTATTCTATTGTCAGGAAATTGTTTTTCAAAACTGATGAATATGGAGTATACTTTTTAATGTTTTCATTCACTCCACGCTGCAAGTATTGTGCATTGTGACACGATCAGGCTAATACAACCGGACTTATGCAGCCAATCGCCACAGAACAAGGAAGATAGATCGATATATGCCCTGCCACATAATCATAATTACAATGACACATAATTATTTCAATTTAACCAATAAACTATACGGCACATGCGTGTAGTTTCCAGTGCATTATTAACAATGTTCGTTAATACACGAGTCTCACAGTTCAAACCATGTTGTGAACTGTACGTCAGTATTTCCCTGGATAAAACTGTATGAATTATCCAGACATGTACTCTGTTATTGTTTTGTACTCGAAATATCGTTTAAAAGATCTGACCCATAAACTAACAAGTAACATTTACTCACGACGGGTATTTTTTATTTTATAATGCCCAACATCAACAAATATTGAATCAAATTACTTTCCTTAAGCTCATCACACAGTCAACTAGAGCGCAACGTAACACCGCAGCCATGTTATAGTTCCCTTTAGTGTAACTAAATAATCTTAATCTGTATTCTTTGTATGTAGAATTTGACTGCGAACGCACGCGAAACAATGTCAATGCGCCACAGTCGATGTGATTGCAATCACCAATACACGTGCAGACTAGTCCGGGTGGTTTTAAACGATTTATTCGTTTAACAGTTTATTTCAATTGTAACTCTTCTGAATAAAGTAGTCATCATTTGGGGAATAATTCCAAATAATTGATACAACTAACTATTTGCTATCCTTAAATTATCACTACGTTAATGCCAATCAGAGTTGATCATATCCTGCTCAATATTTATAGATAAGTTATTTAAATTCCGTAACATGACATACTTTCGAAAGTAAGTCACGAATGTTTCGATGGTGATAAAGAATATTATACTCCAGAAATAACTGGGGATATCCCAATTAGTGCCCAAAACGTTACATGAGTATTAAAGACAACTATAAAACAATCTCAAAAATTAAAATCACAGATTCGATGAAGAGCAACAAGTTTAAACATTTTAACTTAATAAATATATATAGGGATTAAAATGAGCTGAGATAAATAACATCAATATTCTCTAAAAGTATATTTATGTTATAGATATTTATATAAATTTGTCAAATTCCTTGCCGCCATACATAAGTGAAATAAATTGTTTCACATTACTTTAAAAGTAAGATAAAACTATGCAAGCTAACATCGTTGCAAGTAGCGAGGTGCCCCGGGTACGCGGAGGGGACAGTTTGAGAAACACCTGGGCGGGGCAGAGGGAGGGCACACAGAACGTTGAAACCCCCTCGATGCCGCCCCGTTGGTCACGTGTCCAGACGTATGTACCTATGTACCAGGAGCCCGAGAAACCAGCGACCGGAAACTGTCGACTACTGAGACGGCTGTTCAAAGCCACAGTTTACATCGTCATAACGGTCGCAATATCTGTGTTTGTGACATATTGCTTGATCTACAACAACTTCATAGTCGATAAGCTCGGACACAATGTTGTGGAAGCAAACGAAAAAGTAAGTAGCTAAAATGCATGAATATATAAGATTTTTGAAGAATGTCTCATCTCGATAGATATGTGACGACTGTACCCACTAGATATGTGAAGAATGTCCCATCTCGATATGTGACGACTGTACCCACTAGATATGTGAGGGCAGTACCGAAAACGTTGAGTTTCTGTAGATACTTGTTTATATATTCTAAGCGCACTTCTTAAGGGTCAACATTACTACGTGTTTGTCTTTAATAAGCGTGTCAAATATTACACCATATCGCTATGTATTATTTAATGCTATAATTCATATAATGTTTTTGGCAGTTTTGTTTACGTGCAATGTTATCCTATAGCACAATAGGTAATGGTCATACAATATTTCACATGTTATTACACGTGGGATTGTTTAGGTTGAATTTCCAAATTCTTACATTTGATTCATAAAATATACGTCGCTTTCCCTTTCGCTGTGTCAAAGTATCTTGTGCTACAATCACGTGAAGCTGTCATATGGAGCCATTGAGGCAAGCGGTTTTCTAATTGTTTATTTTTCTGCACTCACGAATACCCCACTAATAAATCATACATTATAGATGATGTGTCCTGAAATTTTATGTTGACCAACGTGATGTATTTAGGTGTTAATATAGAAAGCTTGTCTAATGTTAAGACACTGATATTTGTTTTGCAGATAAGTCTGACGAACAAAGAACCGAAATTCGAAGCACTAGCAGGTTCGTACCTTGATGATGTAACATATTGTTTTAGTTGGTTTAATATATATATATATAACAGCCTGCATTTCAAGTTTTGACCTTTGCCTAACCTTCACCGCTCCAAGTTTTCCAAGTTATCCAAGTTTCAAATTATTTGCTGTTTAGAGTTTTGTGATTTTTTTTGTCCCGGCTTTCATCATTTCGGTATATCATAGAAACATATTTATTAGTGTGTTTAAGATTTACCTCCATGCTTATGTTTTTAAGTATTTCTGAACAATAAGTTGTTACATGTTAACTCGCCAAGTTGTATTAAGTTATTTTTGTTTAATCAGCAATTTTTCATTTAGAAGTAATGGGTTAAACGACAATACAGATTTGTTATGTCAAAGTTAAACAACAGACACGAAAGCACACTAAAGTGTCATAGGCCCAAACGGCTCTAAAATTCGCTTGCTTTGTTTCAGGAGATACATCTTTGCCTCCCCATCAACATAATGTGTATGCTGTGTTTTCTCTGGACCAAGTCGCATTGAATAGTAAGCCATTCTAAACATTTGTGTTCATCTTACTTGATATTACTAATAAATACAAATAACAAGGTCATATGCATGTGCGTTTCATTATAACCAATAATTGTTTGTGATTGGCTTCTGTTACAGACACTGGATACATCAGATGGCTGAAATCTGACGGGTCTGACTCTGTGACCCCAAACAAGAATAACCGCTGTGTCGTAGTTGAACACGGAGGTCTGTATGGCGCCTTTTCGCAAATCACATTCAAGTTCAGCCCGTTGTCGCAGGATCGGGTCGGCCACAGTATCTACGTCATCAGACACGGTACAACTAACGAAACCATGATCCAGAAGAGGAACCTGTATAAGCCGCAACTTAGACTGGATACCCACATATTTTTGCAGCCCAGCAATATCAACGTGTTCGTAAGCATCGGTCCAGGAGACCAGGTGTGTGTGAACCCGTCTCCCCCGGATATGGTCTACATATCGGCAGTGGACAATAGTCTCACGTTTGTAAGATTAGCCATGTGATCCATGTCATCGTTTGTTCTTTACAAAACTGATTTTATTTATTTTATTTTTTTTCCACTTTTTAATTATTCGAATTATTTGTTTTGAATTTGTACTATTATGTCTGTTCGTGTGTGATATTGTCCTACGTTCTTTGACATAAGCGCTTGTGTTTTTTTTTACTGGTTGTGTTCATACATTACCCACCATAGACTGTGAATAATACGTTAATTTGTCACCTGACATCCATTCCTATGGTTCGTACGTATTAACCCATGAAATAACACCTATCTAGATTTTTAGCTTCGTTGTGTAACACTCATTTCTCATTTCCTATGTATGTTTATTTGTTGAACACGTATGTAGCAATATACACTTACGGGTACTTTGCACTTGTCACTTGTCCTTTGACATAAAGTATTTATAGATGTAAGTAATTGGTGTACCTAACATTACCAATTCTTAAACTGCGGAAGATATATTATCCATAAATCATTCATATCGTCAACATAATTATACAACACAAATCGTACATATTTAACACTGATATACTCGGCTCATATTATATCATGTACATAGAAATTTATACTATATCAGCTGAGGTCACGTTCACTCTTTAAACTGGAAATGTGTAAATAATTTTCACACGTGACTGAATACTAATATTCAGACGCTACGATGAAAGTGCCTAAATTACACCGCTGAATAAAACTGAGCGTAACAAAGAAGACGACTGTGTATATGCTGATTTGTTAAACAGGTAAACACGACTGAGAAATCATTGATAAGATTATTGAGCTATAGATTTATCACAATATAACTATCTGTTATATCTACTTGTATTTAATATTTGTGTTTGGTTTTACGACATAAATACAATTGTGTTCCCATCGTGTTAATACCTTTACATTTTGCACTGTACACGATTTCATCCGTCTTTTTTAATTTCTTATGTAAATATAATGTCTGCATCTGTGCCATGTTCGCTATTTTTAGCGTGTTGAAATATGAATTCTTAAACACCAAGTCTTACATCTAGAGAAGCCAAGTTTTAATTCTACACAGTTGAACTTCAGATTTTTTAAATGTAGAGTCATTTGCCAAAACACATTACGGTGCTGTCTTGTTTATTTATTTAATGTATTTCTTGTTGTTTTTTTTTATACGAATTTATTTTTCCCCGTATTTGTGTTCTTGTTTATTCTGAGGTTTAAATGAGATTTTTGTGTAGTACCTGCTAAATTTGACCACTACGCTCATGGTCTAATAAGTGTATCATTACTACATAAGTTTAAAACAAGTGACTAGATAAAACATTATGTATCATTTACTAACCACATGAAAGCTCAGCGATGTATACTGGTAAACAATGGGAGCGGAACTTTTAATGTGGTATCGATAAGCATGGAAGAATAGTCGACCTTGAACATTGTTAAACTTGTTTGAAAAAAATAATACATCGTTAACTTTTTTAGAAATTCCCCTGAACTGTTTGGGACGTATTATACGTTACATACGGTGCTCAAAAACTAGTTATAAGGTAATTTTAGTACATGTTAATACATAAACTAGCAAAAAGTCACGTGCCAGCACAGAAAATTTTTTAACGAGCAAAATATAATTTAATCTCGTGTTTGAACGGGAGATAAAATTGAAAATGCATGTATTCTATTCGTTCAATACACCGAAACAAATTTGACATGGCATTTCAAGTCTCAATTCCTATAAATTTTGGATTGTTTGTTTTTCATATTATTATCGTAAAAGGAAATTAACACTCTCAAATATGACATTGAAGTGCACACATCTTTGATAAATTTTTTTTTCTGACTGCACGATTTTGTCTTATTGGCTGGTTTGATAATGATTCAAACTTCAATACATTATTGATGTTTCGTGTTGGTTTCAATTTCACTGACTATGAAACTAAGCGATTTGTTTACTGAATCTAATACTGCATGAGAATGAAAATATTTCCAACGAGATAAAATAAACTAAGGAAAATATCGTTTAGATATTCATTCATACAGGACCAGGTCAACTCAAAAAGGTGCATTTGCTGTCCTTAGGGTCAAAGGTTTAGGGTCAAAGTCCTTTTGTTACACGGGATGCTCATTATGGAACAATTTACCCTCCAGTATAACACAGATTGATAGATTGTCTGTTTTTAAGTCTTCTTTAAAAAATCATTTATTAGAAAATCTGTAACTTTTTATGTGTATTGTTTGTTTTTTCGGCTTAAGGAATCAGTTTTAGTCTGCAATTTGTATCAAAATTGATCCTATCTTTCATATATGTTATGCATTCTCCATTTTTTATTCTAAGTATTTTAGGATGGTGTAATAAATGATGCTATATGTGATATCTAAATTATTTCTTACAAATTTTTAATAGTGTATTTTTAGGATCTNTTTAGTACATGTTAATACATAAACTAGCAAAAAGTCACGTGTCAGCACAGAACAAATTTAAACGAGCAAAATATAATTTAATCTCGTGTTTTAACGGGAGATAAAATTGAAAATGCATGTATTCTATTCATTCAATACACCGAAACAAATTTGACATGGCATTTCGAGTCTCAATTCCTATAATATTTGGATTGTTGTTTTTCATTTTATTATCGTGAAAGGAAATTAACACTCTCAATTATGACACTAAAGTGCACACATCGTTGATAAATATTTTTTCTGACTGCACGATTTTGTCGTATTGGCTGGTTTGATAATGATTCAAACTTCAATACATTATTGATGTTTCGTGTTGGTTTCAATTTCACTGACCATGAAACTAAGCGATTTGTTTACAGAATCTAATACTGCATGAGAATGAAAATATTTCCAACGAGATAAAAAAAACTAAGGAAAACATCGTTTAGATGTTCATTAAATAGAAGAAAAAAAAAGTACATCATTAGATGAAATGAACTTTTTGAAGGGAAGTATGACATATCATGTAATCTTAGTGTTCTCAATCGTTATACGTGTTTTCGTAATACGTATATTTTTTTTCTTTTCGTAACAACCTCGGCAACTAGTGAATAAATATTAGATACGTATCACTTTCAAGGGCAAATTATATTGATATTTAAGCAGCTCACTTAATGTTATAAATGTCGTTTATGTTCAGTCATCGAACCAAATAAGAGAAGAAATCTAGTACAATTATCGCGTTAACTCAGCATTTATCATTATATGTACATACGTACGTACAAATAAATTTCAGTCCTGTAGGATCGCAATTCAAATTGAATGGCAACAAAAGAGAGTTTATTTAATTTATTTAAATAAAAACTAGTAAAAACACTACTCTAAAATCCTTCTGAAACAACTACATGTTTGAAAGGTTGTTCAACAGTAACTGCTCAGTAAACGGTAACGTTTGCTTTTATAACTTGATGGTATTACCTGACTCTTATACACTCAACAACTTTTCTAATGTGTCACTTTTAACTTGATATTTTCTCATACTGGTATATGATTATGTGTTTGCCTTATACACTTGTGTTGCATCTGATTCGTTTTAAATAATTCTCTATAAGATTTACCAAAATAACTGATCCGTAACAGGTATGTCATTTTCGCATTTCTGTTCAAACTTTGAAATAGGTGCTTCGCGATGAGTTAATAAACTGTTCATACTTGGAGTATTTAATTTTTGTTTACTAATATTAGACCTCTGGACCTAATTTTTGACCTGAATTGACCCAGATTCGTACTTGGTTAAGATATTGTTAAGATTAGGTTCTAACATAGTTTCAGCATAATTGACTCATACATGTGGCTTCTAGAGTGGTATTTTTCTTTCTTAAATTTGATATAGTGACTAAGTTCTTTACCTCAACTTGGCCCTGATTCGAACTTGGTCGATGCAAGATTGCCATTACAGCTCACGCGTTAATACTCCAGATATATGAGAACTGAGAATATAACACGAACAAACAGTTCGATGTGTTTCTTTTTTGTACAATTGCAGACATAACATATTGCCAACAATAATGCTAACATATGTGTTTGCTCCAAGAACGACAAAATATCAAACTTTAATTATCAAAACAGATATCAAAATCGGGTTCAGTATTTAAGTACTTAACCATGTACATCTGGTGTAAAACGCCCCGTAATGAAGAAATACACTTTGCGTAATGGTACTTCATGTATAAAAACACAATTTGATTATGAAATAGAAAATATTTTCATCAACAAATGTACATTATATGTATATTTATGGCCACAAATAATCTGAACATAAGCAGCGGTATTTTCAGCCGGGAACATGAACGGGTGGTCCACATTCAACTCAAACACACGATCTTGCATGCCCGCCGCCCCGGACGCTGCACTTCCAGCGGCTGAACATCTTATTGGGCGTCCCTTGTGTTTGTCAAACAGGTCCACCTGCATGTTGAATAAGGACACATTGTGTAGAAAAGGGCATTGCTCTATTCTATTTTCAGGAAAATGTTCTTCAAAACTGATGAAATTAAATAACCTATTTGTTACAGACGATAATTTACCATTCTTAACTAAATTGTCTGAATTGGCAATCACAACCACTCTACACCACTAACACATTTTTATATCGAGTAGTAATACTAATTTGAATCCTTACATGGTATCTGACAAAAGTTAAAGGAATAGTCAACTTAAGTTTCATATAGCTATCCAGTATGCATTCTTAATATAAGTAACAGTGTATATTGGTAAACATAATAAGCACATATAGAAAACATACGCTCCATTATACTGATTTCAAGTTTTCGTGTTTAATTTGAACATACGGATGTCTCGAAGTATGTTTCACATGGAATGTACAACAAGATTGTACCTGCATCGTTTTTGGCGTGCCTGGTTTTCTTCTGGGCAACAACGCTGTACACAACAGGTGTTTCCCTACTCGCAAAGTGCAAATCTCTACGAATATTAAGTATATTATATAAACACTTATAAATGATTCATATACGTATCAATTAGTTTCACTAAAGCAACACAATGTCAGATGTTTACTAATATGTAAATAAGTCATCGTTTAAGGAAAATAATGGATATATTTAAAATGAAGATGTATCACTCACTCAGGATTCCCCGGGACGTGACCTGCAGTCAGAAATCATGCAAGTGACAAATTGAAAATTGACATTTATTTTAAATCTAATATGATTACAGAATTGTGTTATCAAAATTAATTTTATTTCAGAAATCATTTACCGTGATAGCCAGACACTCGCGTAATCAAGTGTGGTTAAATCAAACAATAATGAAGCCACATCGTGACAAAGGGTGTCAGAAATAGATGATGTTTAAGAGTGAAAAAATACATTGGAAGTTTTAAATGTTTAACAATTATTAAATTTATTATCAAATGTTATATGTTGATGCCAAAATAATCATACTAATAAACAACATATGCAAATTTAGCTTTCATTTTCGAAAACTGCAGTTCAAGAATTGGGGAAAAAAGACAAAATACCAGAAAATGATTAAAACGTATTCTCAATATTTAACTTGTGGTACGTTTTTGGACAATTGCCTTACATTAAAAATTAATTTTATACCTTTTTCATTTTATATCTATGGTATTTTACAATCTGCTTAAAAAATGCCTCAAAAGCTCTTTTTATAACATATTGCCTTATGAAGTGACATTGTTAGCACAAAAGTGGCATACCATGCCATTTCAAAGCACTGATAAATACAAATGATTTGTGTACACACAATAGTATGGTTTTATGCATTGGGTCTTTGAAGTATTGTTGTGTGTTTGGTTAAGAATAGTCATACTATGTGGACATTCATTCAAATATTTATTGGTTCTAGAAAAATACAATCATATGTTTCTTATGTGTAAACTTGGGACGTCTTTGATCATATGCAATAAAATATCGTTTATTGAAGGCTGTGATTGGAAATACATTGAAATGTAAAAACAAGGTTCAGGCTCCACATATACCCATTCATTAAGGGAATCAAAAGTCCAAAAACGTATGCAAAAGAATGGAAACAATAGCTAGGCTAATTTTCCTTGGATAAAGCAACACATACAAATATAGATCAATGAAACACACACAAAAACGTTACGATTTCATTATATTATTTCAAATATGATTGGTTTGAAGGTCGAACTGGATCACTATGTAAACCATTTAAAGAAGCATCTTCTGATTTTCAAATAAAACATAAAAGACAGAACATACTGTTCAAATTGTCAAGCAAGAACCAGTACACTTGGAACATTTTGTAAATGAAGACACATGATATGGGATGCAAACAAGTATCATACTGTGTGTCATATCTTTTAACATTAAGTGTTTGTTTAAGGCTTCCTTACTTTTTCACTTGTCCATTTCATCATGATATAAGCATTAAATATTAATTGCATTGTAAATTGTCTATAATAATTTACTAGCGACTCACCCAGGTGCGTCATAAGGACAATGTTGCCGTATGTACTATCTGCCACGTCTAAATTAATAGTATTTCTTCTCCTAAAATGTTAATTTATGTATTTCAAAACATTGATTATGCGTAATATGTTATCTGCCGTTATGCAGGCATCTAAATAATTTTAACATATCCGGACACGTTCTATAATTATGGTTTTTTGTTCCCCGTAGATGTCGTGTACCACGTTGGACCAACATGTCGTGATCAATATTAAGCTACAAATGTAAGATTTGATATTAAATATACACGAGTAAAACAAATAGCATACTTTCATTGAGTGAATAATATTGCGTTGGAAAAGTTTTAGGTATGCAAACAATGTTTTAATGCTTATAATAGTTTCGTTGTGCAAGATTGTATTGTTTACATAAGACGTATGCACCTACATAGAATTAAAAACATTTCTCTGTAAACAGCCTAAAACGTAGTATGATTACATTTCTTATTTTATGTCATTTTCAGAATGTCAAATCCATTCAGAATTCGATCGTTATTGGATTTATCCTTAATTGGTAAAGCGCCTTTTGGAAAAAGTAATTTTAAACAGTGACTCACATTTCTTGAATCGGAAGCTCTATCCGTACATCTCGATGACCTTGCAATAAAAACGAACTTATATGACCTTAATGAATACATAACGTATCTTGAATCATCGTATATACGTTTCATTCTTTAGTTAATTTGCTGATTAAAATAATACATGTTCCAAGTTCTGCACATATGTGCCCTCCGATTCAACATCTATTTTATAATTATATTAGATACTGATGTTTTGCAGCCATCCTTAAATTCGATATGTTTTGAATCAGTTTTACCTCTAAGACATGTCGATATCTTGACTCGGAACAAGAACAAAATGAGCCCAATATCAAGGACGATGACCGCTGCGATGGCTGGACCCACAATGCCAGCAGCTATCGGAAACATGTCTGAATTCGAATGTCCAAATGATTAAAATAACCTTTATGAGTGATTAAATATGTATACTTACACATTGATGCTCTATTTCAACTTACAGCATATCTAATATGTTGATGCTTAAAATCATGCATATTTTTAACTTGCTTAAAATGGCGTTTTGCCTTCACCTGCGACCCTTGTGCCAACATCTTGTGTTGTCATGGAGTCCATTTCCGTGTAATTAAACTGGTCAGTCGTCGTTGATTTAGACGTTCTCTCAGTGCTTGGCCGAATACCGGACAAAGATGTTATCACCTGTTTGGAAGTAATTCTGGTACCCATGGTAGAAACTGTAATAGTATGGTGAATACTTTTATATGAAGTCCTGCATATCAACAAAGTTATGACGAAACTATTCCGCAAAAAAAAACTAAATCGACAACTGTACCCTACAAAGACATAAATATTAAAATTTCTTGTGCCCATTTCAATACTTCTCATTTTCTATTTCTATACAAAAAAATGATATAAAATGAATAGCAAAATAATAATCTGAGTTTACACTTTAGTACATAAATTCCTAATTTGTATATACACTTGGAGACTTATCTAACGCAACACTTTTCAAACTTAAATATCTCAGTTATGAGTTAAGATGTTTTTTACATGTTATCATTTGACTACATTCTGAGCAAAAATCAAGATAAAATCATTCATCCGTGACGACCGGGCGCTTTAGCACCTGGGGTTTATATGGTTTCAACTTTTTGCGCGTTGAAATGGTGAAACACGATATTATTCTCAATGTATTTCAATTTTATCATTTAAGGTTACACCACACCAGGAAAACATAAAATTAAATTAAAAAAAATAAATGTTTGGCTCATATGAATATTAAGGAGCGCAACCGCGCATTCTGGCAAATTGCAGGCTACCTGCACGTGTATTGGAGACTTTTCTAACGCAGCACTTTTCAAACTCGAATATCTCACTTATATTAAATATTTCATTTAAAATTGTACATGCGATCATTTGACTACATTCGGTACAAGTTAATGAGAAAATTATTCATTCGAGAAGAGCGGACGCTTTAGCATTTTTGGTAGGTAGCTTGCAATTTTCCAAAATTTTTGAAAAATGTTGCATTAAAAGTCTTCAAGTTTATTATGTTATTAAATAATATTTTTATTCTAGATCAATCTATATACAAACGTTAACAATGACATAAAAAATGAAAACCTACCATAACTAGACACCTCAACACTGTCACTTTCCCTTCCTAATCTATCTCCCGGTATCGAGCATTTCCATTTATCGCCATCATACTCAGTGCTGATGTCTGATATGTTGCAGCCTACATTTCCATGATCTACACAAAAACATTTCACATACCCGGGGAGATTGTTGAAATAAGGTACACATCGATCTGAAATACTTGAAATGCTAACAACCTTCGGAAATCCAGACCCTCTTACGGTTGCCCGATGTAAGTCCACTGAATCTGAATCTTGCTCTGACCACGTACACGACAGGTGCAAGGTTGTTGGTGACATCTTATGTGCCTTCATCTGGATTCCAGAAGAGCCTTAAATGTCAAGTGCCTTAATAATTCATCATTTTGGTTTCAACCTATTCAATTAAGCACAATTGTATCGAAAGCTATTGGCTTATAGAAACACCCCGCGTCCGTTTCCTGGGAAAAAAAACAGTTCATGCTGTTTTAGCAAAAATGTTGAGAACCCACGCCTTAGGTACTTTGTTCCAAAAATGTAGCAATTTATAAGCGTTTAGTTATCAGTTTATACGTATAAGGATCTCGAATAGAGTAATTTATTCTTACAGTTAATATATATATAATAAGCCTACCTTCAAGAAAACGAAAGGCTGTGAGGAGCAACAAAAATCCAGTGCAAGACATGTTATTAACGAACGTCTGCCAGATCATAAAAACGGAATGAACTGCAAAGTCGGTCAATGCATAAAACTGTCTTTGACTGTATTGTTTACACAAACGGATGCGGAATTTAAAGAACCATTGTTTTATGTAAACAATGTGACTTTTTACATGAGCTTTGACCGTTGATACGTTGAACTTACATAAATGGATGTCATCGGGGCATGTAGTTCAGTAATTCATACTCTTTAATAAAGTAAAAACAACTATACGAATAATATGGTTGGCGCAAAAGTGACCTATTTTTATTAACTCTTTTAGCATAAATTACACGCTTGAATCGTTGTCTCCATTTATACTCGGTTTAGTGTGTGCACGTGTGTCACTGGTTTAATTACCACAAAACGGTATTTTAGATTGATATGCCTTCATCTGTTCTTCTTGAAATTAGTATAGAAACAAATATATTCTACAATATCTATAAATATATTAAAATATTCGTGCATACAAGCTTATTTAAGGTTAATGTCGGCAAGCGATAACATCCTTAACAAGCATGCATATGTAAATATTATAGTATCGGGTATAGGCAAAACAATCCTCTCTATTTACCAAAACATTTCTGAATGATTCTATGTTATCACCAGCCATGATCCTGAATTAAACCATTTGAATGTATATGTTTCGATATTTTTCTTATTAACAAATATTGAACGATTTTGGTATTATTGTATAGACCCTTTAGTGCTGATAGGTTGTATATGGAAACCTTTGAAGACTCAATAAGGCTTGCATACGACACGATAGATGATATTACTATTAAAATAATAGTTTATATGATTCATCATACTCTTTCCTCTGCACGTTAAATGCTGCACTTGCATGCAATATAATCTAACTCAATTTATCAATAAACCCTCGCATTACTCAGAACAAAGATTATCGATAACTGACTGAATATTTGTCAGTGACAATAATAGTGTACTGGTACCTGGATTTTATGGATACTTATTAGAACAAATATTCGTTATCATTGTTCAATTTTTTGAAAACTAAAATTTACAAAACCCCTTTAAAAAAGCTTTTTTCGGCACATTTGGCGCTATGACAATGGTTATTATATTTTTGTTCGATGTTGATTGTCAGATATGCAATCGGATCTATGCAAAAGTGAGGGCATTGATAATTATTCTGAACATATCACTAAGACTATATTGCAAACTGCAAAGGCGTGCATCCCAAACAAAAGTGTATGAATACGTTCGTATGATTTACAATGAATCAACAATTACATTAGGAAAAATACTGGAAGCAAAAACGATGATATCGAGTATACGATTACACTTTGGTAAAAGAGAATCGCCCTTACATTATTCTTTCGAGTGAAGATATAACGTAAATGATCGCGTAGAACTTATGAATACTGTATCTATGTATACCACCTCTTCTGTTAAAACAATTTAACAATGCGATGATTCTCTAGATCATCAAACCAATTTCAAAATGTTTGACGCAGTTCACAAAATAATCATTAAAATAAACGATTATGATTATGAGACCTTTGCTTCACAACCTCGCCCTTCACTTCCTTCCACTTGCTATACCCTCTTGTTCCTTATCCGCACATCGCTGTTTCTGTCCTATACACGTATACAAAATATACAATTCTTATTCCATATTTTTGTGAATTTTCTCTTCTTAAATGTTCCTTGTTATTATCACAACATAATATGCTTCAAACGGATATCTATAAACAAAAATTTTTCGTCTAAAAAAGGCATCTGTATTTTTTCGTTATGATGAAGAACCATACAAGACTCTCTCGTAGTTCGTTCTAATACCATTCCAACACGGAACGTTAATGAGAGCTATGTTAAATATGTTGTATAATAGCATGAACTTTCGAATTAAACTAAATATACTTGCATTGCCTAACTATGTGCGTGTAACATGTGCACGAACAAAGCATACAACAAATAGCGGACAATATTCAGCGTAGACAGAGTTCACGAGTATCATTACATGATAGCGAACTATTTCTAGTTTCACTATTTTACCAACTGCAGATGATATATTCTTCTGTAGAAGATTTCTACAGAGGATGTGTACATGTCTTGACACTTGAATTTCAATTCACTTTACGATCAGCTCACTTGATTTACATGGCAATGGTAGTTGAAAAGTGTGTGCTTATGGTTGTCTGTATTTTGTTAAAATGTACCTTACTACAATGACCTATATGTGTCACACAAAACACTGTTTTTTATAAAAAAAATACCGAAGATATATTTCGGTCTTCAGGAAACCATTTTAACGTGTCGAATATATTTAAATGTTTTTCATTAGTATCGTACATTCTGTATAATCATTGTCACTGAATAACACTGATTGAACATTGGTAGATGTCGAACGAAAATATTCATTTTCTCGTCAACTATCAATGATGAGAATATCTCATTTGCGTCAGCAGACTTGAATCGTAGCTAAATTAATCCGCGGTTAAAAATGGCTATTATCTGTTATATACACTATCGTGAAATGAATTTTAGACAATTGACATAGGATTAAGAAGATTAAGATTGCTTTAGATGAATAACAATACTACTACAAAAATCCCGTGGGCTTAGATCATAATGTAACGAGGAAAATTGTGTTCACTAAAAACCGAGAATCCGAGAACCATTATATATTCAAACTCAATATGAGTGATTGGTCGCAGTTGCAATTTATTAAAACTGTTCAGCGCGACCACGGTGTCTGCATTGTAAATAAATATAATTATAATTTACGTGTATAATCCCTTATGAGTGAGAAAACACAGAATTACTCTTATACTTCTTAATATTACTTCAAACGCCCATGGACTTAGGCCGTTACGTGATGATAGCATGAATGTACTTAACATTTACATTTGTACATTTGTCCCAGGTATAGACATTACAAAAAAGGATGGTGTTATGTAGACTTGTATTAATCAATTGCGTGGAAAGTCGTATCGCATAAGTTTGTATTTATTTTTGTAAGTGCTGCATACATGAGAACCTTAGCCTTACCAGCGTCAGAGTGTTGTCCACTGTAGAAAGGTGAACCATACCCGGTACCTTGGGACTCAGGTACACCTTATCACCTTGTCTGATACTGATGAACACGTTTATATTGCTGGGCTGCAAAAACACGGGGGTGTCCTGGCGTAGTTGAGGCTTATCCAGGAGCCTCTTCTGGATCATGGCTTCGGTTTCGGTTCCATTCACGTGACTTATGACGCAGATGTGTCCAACACGATCGAGTGACGATGGACTGAATTTAAACTTTTTGGGGAAAAAAAACGCCATATAGTCCTGGGATTTCAATTATGATGCCAGGGTCATTTACAATTCGGAAAACCGAATCGGACCCGTCTGTTTTCGAAATACTCGTGAATCTTAAATCAAAGTTTGTTAGTATGGGATTATAGTGGTAATTAATCTCGATGTGTAATATCTAGGCCTACATGTAAAATTAAGTGTTATAATAAGTTTTATGTGGCCTGTTATACAACACACTGCTCACTTATTATTTTTGAAAATAGTTTTAGAGTTTTTAATATTTACATATGCGAACGAATACTTTAATTCAATTTCATGTCGGGTTTGAAAACCGGCATCATCTATGTTACTCACTGTCCAAAGGAATTTGATCGATGGAAAACGAAGCGTAAATTCAGTGATTGTTATGAATTTACCGTTGACACGTGCGTTATAGAGTATACCACAGTACATTTAGACAGAGCGAATCAAATGCACGTTTCATATCGACCAAACAACAGATGTAAATTTTGTTTATATTTCTTTACCATATTATATGCGATACTCGGGTTATCTTTCTAGAACAAACATTGCATTGTATGTAATTTATGTTTCATTGTTTGTCTTTCTCCTCCGTACGGGGCATCATGCAGCTTGTGACACGAAGGCAAGTGGCTAAGTAAACACACATTTTTCGGGCGGATGGGTTGGGGGAGTGTTCTCCGTGGATTGCTGTTTAATTATTCGGACTTCATTTAAATAGCACAGCTATTGTATTGTCATAATTTATTACAGTTTCAGTTTCAGTTTATTGGCAAAATCAGCAAATACATGCCTTTGGCCACATAGTAAACATATATACATAAAGATGGGCACAAATGAAATACTAAACAAAAAGCATTTCACATAAATGAATAATTAAATGAATACATGAATACATTATTGGTTTTCAACGTTAACAAGAATTAACAGGGAAACTAGGTAGCAAGGTAATCATTTCTTTTTAACATAGCATTGTAAATAAATTTGGAAATATTTCTTAATTTTCTAGAGTAAGGACTGGACATCAAATAAACGAACTTGTTGACATTATAAAACGATTGGTTAACATTATACTTAATTCTTAAGTCTTGATAAAGCGTACATATACATAAGAAGTGATATTCTGTTTCAGCCATGTTACTGTTACACAGTTTGCATTTCCTTTTTTCTCTAAGAATGTTATTGTATCTTCCAGTTTCTATTTCTAAAGAATGAGCGCTTAGTCTGAATCTTGTTAGAGCTTTTCTATGGCAATCATTATCAACACATTCCAAATATTTTTCAAATGTATAATCATTTTTAAACTTAACATAATAATATAATTTACTTTGTGAATTTATCATATCATTCCATGACTGGACGTATTGATCTCGAAGACGTTGTTTAAGTTTTGGATAATGGTCTGTTATGTTAACATGTTCATGCAATACATAGCTAAAGCCTAAATTGTCAATAAGGTCTTTGATAGCTTTTGGCCAGCATAGTTTTATATTAGTGTTACCAAACGTGTTATCTGTGATATTCTTATCGTACATAGAACGTATAAGTGAGTTTGGTGAATTAATAATTTTGCACCAGAATTTAAGGGACCTCTCTTTACATATAATTGATAATGGAAAACGTCCTAGTTCTCCTAGGACGGCTGCATTTGATGTCTGTTGGCGTACACCTAATATGTATTTACAAAATTTGAGATGTATTTTATCAACCTCATTGTTTTTATATATACCCCAANTCTCGTCAACTATCAATGAGTGTTCTCATGAGAATATCGCATTTGCGTCAGCAGACTTAAATCGTAGCTAAATTAATCCGCGGTTAAAAATTGCTATTATCTGTTATATACACTATCGTGAAATGAATTTCAGAAAATTGACTTAGGATTAAGAAGATAAAGATTGCTTTAGATAAATAACAATACTACTACAAAAATCCCGTGGACTTAGATCAATACATTATGTAACGAGGAAAATTGTGTTCACTAAAATCCGAGAACCCAATAATCATTATTCATACTCAATATGAGTGATTGGTCGCAGTTGCAATTTATTTAAACTGTTCAGCGCGACCACGGTGTTCGCATTGTAAATAAATATAATTATAATTTACGTGTATGATCCCTAATGAGTGAGAACACACAGGCTTACTCTAATGCTATTTAATATTACTCCAAACGCCCATGGACTTAGGCCGTTACGTGATGATAGCATGAATGCACTATTGCAATTGAATTTACATTTGTACATTTGTCTCAGGTATAGATATTACAAAAAAAGAATGGTGTTATGTAAACTTGTATAAATCAATTGTGTGGAAAGTCGTATCGCATAAGTTTGTATTTATTTTTGTAAGTGCTGCATACATTAGAACCTTAGACTTACATGCGTCAGAGTATTGTCCACTATAGATAGGTTAACCATATCCGGTACCTTGGGACTCAGGTACACCTTATCCCCTTGTCTGATACTGATGAACGCGTTTATATTGCTGTGTTGCAAAAACACGGGGGTGTCCTGGCGTAGTTGAGGCTTATCCAGGAGCCTCTTCTGGATCATGGTTTCGGTTTCGGTTCCATTCACGTGACTTATGACGTAGATGTTGTGTCCAACACCATCGAGTGACGATGGACTGAATTTAAACGTGATTTTTTTAGAGAAAAAAAACGCCATATAGTCCTGGGTTTTCAATTATGATGCAAGGGTCATTTTCAATTCGGAAAACCGAATCGGACCCGTCTGTTTTCGAAATACTCGTGAATATTAAATCAAAGATTGTTAGTATGTGATTATAGTGGTAATTAATCACATGTGTAATATCTAGGCCTACGTGTAAAATTAAGTGTCATAATAAGTTTTAAGTGGCCTTTTATACAACACACTGCTCACTAATTATTTTTGAAAATAGTTATAGTGTTTTTAATATTTACATATGCTTACGAATACTTTAATTCAATTTCATGTCGGGTTTGAAAACCGGCATCATCTATGTTACTCACTGTCCATAGGAATTTGATCAATGGAAAACGCAGCGTAAAGTCCGTGATTGTTATGAATTTACCGTTTATACTTGCGTTATAAAGAGTATACCACAGTACATTTTAACAGACAGAATCAAATGCACGTTTCATATCGACCAAACAACAGATGTAAATGTTGTTCATATTTCTTTTCCATATTATATGCGATACTCGGGTTATCTTTTTAGAACAAACATTGCATTGTTTGTAATTTATGTTTCATGTTTCGTGTTTAACCTCCGTACGGCGCATAATGCGGCTTGTGACACGCAGGCAAGTGGTTGAGTATACACACATTTTTCTCGGGCAGAGGCGTTGGGGCAACTTGGGGATTGTTCTCCGTGTTTTTTTTTTTAATTATTCGGACTTCATTTAAATAGAAGAGCTATTGTTTAGTCATAATTTATTACAAAGAACAATTGTCTATGTATACACTGATTGTCGTAAAATATGAATGAGCATCTTCTGTTTGCACAACGTTTGCATATATGAAAACATATAAAATAAAGTATAGAAGCATAAATAAACAAAAAACTATGTTTAAATAAATAAACAATACAGAAAACAAACGTGTACATAATTCACAATCAAATTGCAAGACGTATGTAAATGAATAAAAACATATAATATATGTATAAAACCTGAGATTGTCACCATTTGAATTTGTATATTTATAAAATAAGTATCGCAAGAATACGGTTTATTTAATATTCTGTTTCTATAACAGTTTGTGGCTAGACTGGTGGCGTAGAGTCTTCGACAAAACGTTATAGTTTGTAAATACTGAGGACATTGTCGATGCTCGACGCGTAGACTAGATCGACGGCATTCGTCTGAGCACACACCCAGTCACCAGCATGAGCCTCCACAAACACCAGCAGATTACTGGGCACGAATATCCTCTGTTTGACGTTCAGTGTCGGGGCCCTGTAAGGTGGGGACATGAGCTTCTTCTGAATCATGGACTCGGTCATCGTGCCGCGCTGCTTAGACGTGATGGAGTGGCCGGCCATCCTCACGGTGTCGTTCTTGAATGCGAATGTGATCTGGGAGATCACGTGGTAGAGTCCGGAGTCCGGCACGGACACGCACGAGTCGTTCTCGCTCGCATGGAAGCCCGTGGAACTCGAGACAGATGAGGCCAGCCATCGTATCTTTTTTTTCTCGTCTGAAGACAAGCGTAAAATATAACTTTTTCTGGTATGGCTTTCTTCGCAGACGGGAAAACTATAAACTTTTTTTTTTTTCGTTGCATGTAGTCGAAACTAAAATTATCTAAATGGGCAAAATTTTAGTTCAATACCACTTAATCAAGTTAAGTTAATCAAACTGAGAGATGGCATTGTTACTTACCGAAAACTGCACTTTTGTTCAGCTCAAATCGACCCACCCTCACTGTATCACCGCCAACAAATGGTTCTGCAAACGAACAAATGCTTATCTATCTGAACAAAATAACAATGTCGCTCAAAATCAACATTTTTATTGGTATCACTGCAGAACATAGTCATGTAAAAAATAAATATTACAAATGATAAGTTTTTTTATACATAAGGGTTAGGGCTAGTAGTAACAATGTATGTAGTGTTTCTATAAATGTCCCTTTTTTAATACGCGAAAACAAAAGTAGAATACCAACATATTATTTACGTAAAACGAAACTATTCAATATGTTCCGTACGCATTGTTAATTTTAGTACTAGTATAAGAAAACATTTTTCTGAAGTTTTGACCCAGTTTAGACTTATGATTTGTATTCATTCACTAAAATTGAGTGTACACTGTGAAGATATAATCATTGAACTAAAGAGTATAATGAATATATGTGGCGTATTTCCAAACAAACATGTGCTCTTTTATCATAGCGCGTAATTCGTGTGTCTTTACTTACCTGTGAGAGCCTGAAACATCGGTAGGTTTCCCGTTTGATTTTTCTGCTGAGGACAAAAAAGCAGTATTGAGATAATGTTTATTATTCTAATTTTCTTATTTTGGATGAATTAATTTATTTTGAAATATGTATTATGTCACAAAATCGCATAATATAATCAACTTAAACAAATCGTGCTACGACAGTCATTATATTTATGCACCAATATATTTGCTGAAACAATGCATACAATGTTTAACTTACTGTTTCGTCGACTGATGATTTAATGAAATCAGACGTCATTCCAAAGACAAAGTTTCGGTTTAAACAATATATCACACATATAGTCACTACAACATTAACTGTGATTGAGATTATCAGTTTGAAAAACCATCTCAGGAATGAACATTTTGGCTTGTATCTTCCACGATATTCATGATTCCATTCATCATTCACCACAAGGTGTTCTGTGGTGCCCACACTATGGCATGGCCAGCCGTCGTTAAACTGTTCTGTGTCTCCAAAACTGATGGTATTTGATTAAATCTGCTCATTTTCTTGATGATTATCTTCGATTCGTTTAATTAAGAATTATACTAACATGTCCGCTTTATAATTTTAAGAGGTGTGATTTTCTTAAGATAAATTTAGCAACGTAAACTTTTACTATATCATGACTACATCATCACTTGGATTTTGGTGAGGTTTGGATTTTTGATCAGAATCCCATGGAATTTGTAATGTTGCATTTCCGATCGTTGGTCATATTACAAAATAGACAATGTTATATTTCAAATAAAAATCTTCATTCGAATTCCCATGTTGAAATACTAGTTAACAAAAGCCAGAAATAAATTCATAAGTTAACTTAAACACGTGTCACTACTTTTTAAACACAGCCTTTTTGGACTTTCTCAAGGACAAAGTTAACCAGAAAATTTAAATTTACAATAACACTGTTATAGATATAAATAAATTAATAATCACACTGGAAGAAAGGATAATCAATCGGTTAATTATGAAAAGGTCGTCGCAGCGTTGAAAGTGTATTGTACCTTCTAGCAAGGTATGGGGCTATATTGTCGGACATACTTCTTATCCGGTGGAACACCCTAACGGGTTTCCGTTATTACCGCGAGGATCCCAGAAAGTATTGTAATTTATCAATTATCACTAAGAGTCTGTTACTGCATGTTTCTTAAATTTCTTGAGAACTCTATTTTGTAAATAAAAAAAACGCATTTAACTTTTTTAATGGGCACCCTTACCGTTTGGAGTTAATTATTTGTGTAATTTGCGCATTTCGATGCTAAACCATTCATTCAGTATTTTATAGAAAAATAGAGCATATTTTAATATAGCGCAACATTATACTCGCCCTACTTAACACTAGTTAAGAGTACATAAGTTAACGCGTGGGATGAATAGTATACCATGTGGATAAACCATGGTCCGATTGTCCTCAACATAGACACGGTTAATAATCTTTGGAAAACCAGGTGTGCGTAACCTGGTATTCTACCGGACCTATGATTATTGATTACACCGAACCACTCCTGGGTATTTAACGATTACATGTGTTTGCACTACAATTCAAACGACACGAATTTATTGATATAATTCATGCATAAGACATTGTCTAGGGGAATATGGATTATGAAGAGCATATTCGTCAGCTAAAGAGAAATTAAATATTAGCCCCTTGTTACCTTCGACCAGCACCCTATTGAAGCATTATTTTTCCACAATTATAATCACGTAACACTGCGAACAAGTTTGTACTTTCAGGAAAAGTTCGCATTCTCATCTTATAAACCGTGTCGCCTTAGTCATAGATTGACCAGGGTTAACACGTACATGTGTATATAAATAAACACTACCTGTATGTGTACAATACAAACGTTAAAATGACTATGTTGTTATGTGTATCCCGATTTTATAAAGAAGCATTAGTTGCAATATTTGGTGAGTCATCTATTTTTATTATAATAGGGAAGCAAATGCACGTTAATATTTGTATATGTGAATTATACGGAATACCGTAAAGGCCATCGTAGTAACACATTAAAATCCAGATGGCGAGAATGCTTAAACGCGAGAGTACGATGACGAGAATGCGACAATACGATGACGACAGTGCGACAATACGATGGCGAGAATCCGAGAACGCGATGGCGAGAATGCGAGAACGCGATAGTACGATGACGACAATGCGACAGTAAGATGACGACAGTGCGACACTACGATGACGACAGTGCGATAGTACGATGGCGACTTTGCGAGAACGCGAGAGTACGATGACGAGAATGCGACAATACGATGACGACAGTGCGACAATACGATGGCGAGAACGCGATGGCGAGAATGCGATGATACGATGGCGACAGTACGATATGACTATCGCATTGTCGCCATCGTACTATCGCACTGTCGTCATCGTATTGTCGCATTCTCGTCATCGTACTCTCGCGTTCTTGCATTCTCGCCCTCTGGATTTTTTTAACCACGATTGCCCTTACGGTATTCCGTAGGAGTAACATAATCAGCTATATAGACATGCTTGGAAAATATTATATTTGAAAAAAATATTTAAATGTCCAGGTTTAAATCAGAAATATCAGAAATAGAGTTATAAATTGTCTTTACATACATGTTACTGCCTTTTTTAAATCGCGTCTGTTATTGGTTCTCCTCCGAATGTACAACGGGGCTTAGATTACCATTTAAATATCATGTAAGAATCATATAGGTTTTATTTATTTTAACTTTGGCATCGTTGCACCATTGAACGTTATGTGTACTTGCTAGTGATATATGCGGCTATAGAGTCGGACATGTATCATTTCTTTGTCACACCCATACGGGTTTTCTCTTTTATGAAAAGAATCTCAGATTATTAGGAAATAAAACAATCATACGTTTTTGAGATTACTTTATATCTTCAAATCCCATGTTTAAGTCATGTTTAATGTTTTACTTTCGATAGTATGCGGTCGTGTCTTTACACGTTTTTTCATCTTGTCGTTTGATGTTATATAATTCTTGAATATGGTAATTTGTATGGTCGTACACCGTATTGTGTAATACATGTGCTGCACGTGCGGTACGAGCTTGTGTTTTGCGTGACTGCTTTTACGATCGACCAGTCTGAAATAGTTGTATCGCACACACTCACGCGTTTTAATCAAATATCAGAATAAATATATTTTGTATCGTGATGTCCTAGGAATAGAATAGTATGCCAAAGAAAGTCAATAGTGTTCGCATACTTCCATGTGCACGTGCAGCATGAAGAACCTGGACACTCTTAGTATAATTTTTTCTAATTACGGTTTATAAAGTCGTAATTACGAAATACAAAGTCGTAATAACGCGACAAGAAGTCATGATTTAGATATAAAAGCCGTAGCAGGTACAACTCCCAAGATACGTGTTTGAATTAAGATGATCTTCTTACATGCACATGTCTTGATTGTCTTTGCTGGTTCACGTAATGCTCGTATTAATTGTTTATTTATTTATTAAAATGTGAAATAAATAATGAAAACAAAACATATTACAAATCGAGAAAGATATATGCGCACAGATATAAATACCTTTTGCTTTCAAATAACAAGTCAAAAGATTATCCAGACAGTCATGAAGTCTGGCTTACAGTCTATCTATCAGCCGATAACTTCTGATTCTCCGTGTCCACTGAGAAATAAAACGAAAATCATAATTAATATCCAACTATTCTAAATCATTATTATATCGTTAAAATTTCAATTTGTATTTTCAACAAAGGAAACATATCCACATTAATATTCCTTGGTGTATATATCTATTAAATACGTTCCAAGAAGCCTGTACAACTTAACAAAATACAGTTACATATATTCTTAATAAACAAAACGCAAGCGTTGTATTCAATGTGAGGAAACACAAAATCTCACGAGACCATACATGTGAACGACCAGATCTATGTTGACAGAAAAACATCGAGTTAAAGGGCGTTTATTAATGTTTTTCTAACTTGAACTTTTGAACTACAGAATTGTGCACCGTACGCATTGACATTTTCATTTGCATTTCGGTATATTTTTTGTTCCTGCCTACTTAAGATGTTGAGAACATCCAATAGAAATGTGATGATGTCAACGAGCACGATACGATACGTCGGCTCGATTGTGATGTTAATTCAACCAGGTAATTAAATTACTTAAAATAAAAATATTTATTAAATCACATCATCAATAGCAGCACTCTGACATGTTAGGCTTACGACCGCACACTGTGACCATAAATGAAAAAAAAATAAACCTTAATGTTTCAGATGGAGCATGTTGATCCACTTTCATAGCGACAATCGTCTTGCACACCAGACAACAATATGTCATCATGCAATCAACCAGAAAGAGACATAGGCAACAACTTATTTCGAACGTGCTTGCTTTGCTTATATTCGCAAAAAGCGTGATAAAAAAGACAACAATTCGGATTATTATGTTCCGAATATTATTTTTTTTTTCTGTTGTGTAAATAAGAAAACAGTGAAAAAAATTACTTTTTCTTTGGCCGCTATTCTGATCTCAGTTAACTAATACATTTAAATTAAAAACAAACATCTCATTTTCAGCGTCCGGTTCGTTTAATTCATTTGTGTTCACCAATAGAGATGGATTTAAATTAAAACAATATCCCTGTCAACTGTGATTTTCAGAGGCTTGTATGTATATCGTAGAAGAAGATATGTAACAAGCAAATTCGTTGAATTGATATCCCCCGCCAAATAAATTTTGTTTATGGGTGGGTGTATAACTAAAAGAAACGGTATAAGCGAAGGGTTGTGCCTTTTGTCAATTTTTTTTAAACTCATTTATACCTGTGATGGGTTTTCGCTTATCTATATATACACTCACACCAAGTATACTCATACCAAGTTTCAATGAAATCCCCCAAAGCACTTGCAAGATATGGCTCTGGACAGCTGTAAGCTTATAGTAAAAAGCATTTTTTCAAGATACAAAGGGCCATTACTCTGTTATTAACAGATAGTGTACAATGCCATTTGGCGTGCATCATCCTCTTATGCATATATATACTCATACCAAGTTTCAATGAAATCCGCCAAAGCACTTCCAAGATATGGCTCCGGACAGCTGTAAGCTTATAGTAAAAAGCATTTTTTTCAAGATACAAAGGGTTATAACTCCGTTATTAACAGATGGTGTACAATGCCATTTGGCGTGCATCATCGTCTTATCCATATATATACTCATACCAAGTTTCAATGAAATCCGCCAAAGCACTTCCAAGATATGGCTCCGGACACAAAAGTGCATATAGTAAAAAACCTTTTTTCAAGATACAAAGGGCCATAACTCCGTTATTAACAGATGGTGTACAATGCCATTTGGCGTGCATCACCTTCTTATCCATATACATACTCATACCAAGTTTCAATGAAATCCGCCAAAGCACTTCCAAGATATGGCTCCGGACACAAAAGTGCCGGACGGACGACCGGACGGACGGAACGACAATGCCAAAACAATATCCCTCCGCCTATGACGGGGGATAATAAATACGATGTATAGAAAACTTTACGAAATTTGTGCAAGTGCATCTTCGTTTCAATTTTATTTAAAGTACATATAAGTGACACTTGTAACCAATATTTTGCAAACAACAAATCATATTAATCCTTAAACTATTAAATGAATGGGTTCGTTTTACTTTTACATTCATTCATTCTTACATGGGTCAAATTTGATCGTCGGAAAGAACACAAAAATGACCAAAACTATTTTAAAGAAAGGACAAAAGCAACATTTAAAAAACTTTTGCATCCTCTATTTTCCAGTTCAGTTATTCACGTTAATATACAAAAGCGCTCGTTATGGGAGGCGGAAAACTACAACGGGCCAGGCATGGTATAGGGGTGATAACCCAAAAAAGGGTTAGGGTAAGGGTTAGGGTTAGGGGTCGGGTTAGGGTTAGGGTTGGGTTTAGGCTAACCCAAACCCTTACCCGACCCCTAACACTAACCCTAACCCTAACCATAACCCTCTAACCCCCCCTTGCGCAATACCATACCATGCCTCGCCCGTTGTAGTTTACCGCCTCCCTCGTTAACAATGTCAAATAAAAAAATTGTGTTTGTATGTTCTGAGAAGGTATAGTACATATGGAAACAAACATTATACCGAACGCAAGCAGAAATGTCGTTTCGTACGGTGCACTAGTCTGTTTTTTACATTTAAAATTGATCAAGGTAAAAAAACGACAATAAATACCTCTTGTCTCGATGTTTTTATATCAAAATTGCTGTGGTCGTTCGCATTTGTGGTCACGTGAAATTTGTTGTTCTCTCACAATGTTTTGCTTAAGTGTATAACCTGACTTCACACAGCACAGATAAGGGTTGAGAGCATACGAAATCGGCCAAAAGATAATCATAAGCATAATTGAAACCAGCACAGTCCTCGTTAGTGTGATCACCGCCATCTCCAAGCATGAAGTCTGTTAGAAGTGAGAGAAGTCTACTTTAAGATAACAAACCTGTTTTCACTTGGAAATGTGACATGAATATTTAACATATAGTGAGTAACATATATAAAAAAATGCCCATATAAGTGTGAAATAACATATATACAATATATATGATATTATGAATTAATTATCCAGAGACTGTATTTTGTTATATTTAAAAATGTTTAATTCTTATAATTGAAAGTTTAATTTTGTCAATAAAAATGATGTCAATATACATGTTATTTGGCCTTGTAAATGAGAAGAGTTTTGCTTAGCCGAGGATGCTATTTAAACAGCTAAATAAACATCTTCATTTTTAGTTTAATATCTAAATATACATGGATTTATTTTAGATAATTGTTTCTTTGGATAATCATATGCTGTGGATTATGAGGATTTCCGACGATTTTATGTATAGGGTTTACAATTATTATTCATAACATTCAGAAGATTGACTTTCCCTCTTTACGGTGGTCAACTGCCTTAAGAAGCCACTTTCTCCACCTGCCGTGACTGCTAAATACAAGAGTATACTTATGCCAAGTCCCTCTAAGAATTTAACGTATTGATAACGATAAGTTGGCCATATGTAATGTCTCAGGAAAATGGACATAACATGCTAAATTCGGACACGCATGTATGAATGATACGGAGCGGTGAACCAGATTATTACTGTTAATGCACTATTTAGGTTTTATACTAAAATTCTATTTCGCCATACATATGTTGAATTGAGCTGACTCTATACATGTTTGAATTTTGCCAAACTGTTGACGGGTCAACATTTAGAACGGTTTACTGCCTACAGTCTCGGTCAACAGTTCTAAATTCACCCCCTCCTCCTCGACACCACAGTGTTGACTGTTCCGCACATGCAAATGAAATAACTGTATACTGTTAGGTATACACATACCGAAGTTATTTAAGTATTCAAGGGATCATCAATTATTAAATTAATATACTTTAATAATGTATGTACATATTTTTGTATAAGTATTTTCCCATTTAGTATGTGATACAACGCCGTCTGGTTGGTCACCCTGTAGATATATTATGTTCAATGTGATAACCAGGGCATCATACCATGCAATATTGTACGGACACCTTAAAATATAGACGATAAAAAAACTGTTTTCCACAGGCTTCGACAGCTTACATAAACATGTAGAAATGTCTAACTTGTAAACGTTGCCACATCATCTGTGTCGAACCATTTCCAAACTCCTTCAATGTCTTCATCCGTAAGTCCGATCCACCACTGAGAATCTACAATTAAATGCTACATGCATTACGTTTTTTATGATCATTTTAAATATGATACTCGTACTCACCAAACCACCAAGTTGTATGCGGGTGTATGACCATACATTTAGGCATTGAGAAACTTGAGAAATGATAGAATAACAAAGCAATTACTTAAATGTGAGGTTGCCTGACTCCATACATTGAGATCTCACTTGGTGTTATGAAAGACTTCAAGTGTTAAACTTTTAACCATGATTAAATAATCAGCATTATCGATTTTTGAATTGAATGTTTTGGTTTTGAAACAGTATATAATATTCACAAGTAATTTTAAATATACAAACACAAGTGTGGCAATAAATAAGATTTGTATTGAATAAGCACTAATAGCTTTGCTAGTTTACAAGCATATAATGCAGCTATGTTTCTATGCATTAATCACTGTTGAATGTACGTTGATGTGGGTCTCCGTGGACATAAAGGCCATTTTCGATGGGTTACAGCTTACCCTTTGTCTAGTTCACATCAGTTATGCAAATCAAAACAAAAAAATCAGTTGAACAGGCAAGTGAGTTTTAAACGATGTCTATATTGACCATTGTTCTTGGTTTACATGCAACAAGAGAGGATTTGCGATGTTCAATGAATACAAGTGAGTGACCGTTTGCTAGAATGTGACATGCCTGCTGTCTTCATACTAGGTCGGGGATTTGAAGTACCAAAACATTACCAACTTCTGGGGTAAAGTTATACAGCATGTTGTGGTGGCTGATACCGAGAACAAACTGTACACACACTATTGATGTGTCAAGGTCACTAAGAAATGAGAACATGCATCATGATTATTAAGTACTGGCTGTCACTTTATATCCTGTATAAGAAACAACATTTTACCTGAGAACCAATGATGCAACGTACATTCACCATGTGTCTCGGCATCCTTTGTAACTTAAAACCGACGACCTCAACATGAGCTTAACATTTTAAATAGTGTTTTCTTTATCAGTGTTTACTTGCTAAAGGGTCATTTTGTAAAAATGCGCCATTTTACAGTTTGACCTACGATTTGGAACTATTGAAATGTTATATCGCTGAACTAGTTCGTCATCAATAAAAAGTAAGACGTTCCATCTTAACAAATCACTAGGAAAAAATGATACCTTTGAACATGCGCAATCGGTCTTTCAAAAACCCGTTTTCCATGGCATCGTCTACGTGAACAAGGTGACTGTTGTCGTGTTGTCTACAGAATTGCTGAAAACCAGGAAGTAGAAATTAAAAAGTAATATCAATTCAATATTGAGTCTTATGTTTTTTTCCGTATGAAAATATTTTTAGAATATTGTGTGTGATTGAATTGTTACTGTTGTGTTTTTTTATTATATTAATTAAAATATATCAGATAGCTTGATTGATCTCTTTCAATGTTTTTGATTGGTTAAATTTATTTAAAACATTGACTGTGAGTTTGTTACCATTTAATATAGAGAATGGTATATTTACCTCAGCAGTGGTAAATGGCATTTTTGCCATTTGGAATAGGTAGCATGAACCCCTGAATGGAAGCCAGCCATCTTTGCAGATGGTGAACAACGACACACAACCTGTTCAAATGAGTAGTTGAAAAAAGTTTATTTATAGAATTATTAATAGAATAGTCTAATGTGTATCGCTTACAATGTGCTATACAGCCAACACAGCCATTAGAATAATGTTGTTGGTCATGTCGCCATTAAATACGATTTTATTTGCTCGACGCAAAAAATATGTTTAGTGTTAAGTCATTTTTATCAAACTCATCTTAAAATGCAACACTAGCCTACTATTCACTTACACCTTCGAAAAAAAATAACTCATAGAAAGATAACAATTGTACATTTTTGAACCCGTATATTTGATTTAAGGTAAGGACACCATGCACATAACTAGTATTGTCCCTTCTCGCAAACAAATCAAGAGTGTACCTGGCGGCAAGAAATACACATGCCCGTAAATGCCTCATGTCTTTTGTTATCATTAAGTAAATGAAATCAAATGAAACTGAATGTATTTACCAGGCTTGTATAGATTGTACCATATGTAACACAGATAAGATTGTTCCATATGTAGCGCAGATAAGATTGTTCCATATGCAGCGCAGATAATGTAAAAACATCACGACGCATAGGAGTGACTTACGATCCAATTTAAAGTAACTTTCAAAGTGAAAGCGTTCATTTTCGGTTTTAAGAAATTAACGGTTAATTAGCATATGTGTTAATAGTTATTAAAGTTGGAATATCAATAAAATCGTTGACATGCTAATTCGCCTGAAGATGTTCCCAATTTCTTCTACATATGTCTTGTAACTACACAAATGCAAACGGATATTAAAATGCACGTAACAATTATATTAGCACCTTTGTAAGTGATTGTCTAATATATTTACAAATATTTTGCTTATGGCATTGGTGCATGATATTGCACGAGTGTTGTTTTGATTCAATTTAGACCCCTTCTTGTGAATGTGGGTTATTACATTTTCAATCTATCTTTCGGAAAAATTCCCTCTACAGTAAATGTCATTTGAAAGTCTCTGCATAAACGGCAGTGTTTTGTTAATCGTATATTTAAACATGTCTATGCATATCTCGTAGGCACAGCATGAGCAATTACTTTTAGGGGATTCGGTGGTGTCCACAATGTCTTCCGCTGATGTTATTGTGTCTATTTCTTTTATATTTATCCCAGAATAGCTTGGGATTGTCACTAATCTCCATAAGCGCTTGACGACGTTTACTTTGCTGTTGCTTTATCAGACTACACAGTTATCTTAAGTTGGCGTATGCAAGTAAATACTCAGCGAGATCCGGCGCTGAGTTTGTGATGCGAAATGTCTTCAAACTTCTGCATGTAAGTCCTTTTTTAAGTTTTGACATTCAGCATCCCATCATTGATGCTGAGTCGAAGACGCTTTATGGTTTGGTCCACATCTAAGTGTCTTCAATCATACATTACCAGCTGTTTGCAGTTACATGTATATGATAAATTCTGTTAATCTGCATTGTTATCGCCACTTGAAATAGATTTTCAAATTCATCGGATGAAACTTAAACTGTTTTACAAACGACTCTTTTAAGTGGTCATTCCACATGAAGCGATATGGACTCTTGAAATTTGCAATTTTCGTTTCGTCACGATGCGACTGTGTTGCGAATGCCTTTGTAAAATTGAGAAAGAAATGGTCTCAAAACAACTCTGTACCAACTTGAAACAGTTTTAGTTGAACGCTCTGTTGTGGCATCCGTGTATTTTGACCGCTTAAATTAATGATATAGATGTGAAGTCAGATACAATCAATTAAGGGGTTTGACATAAATATCTATACACTGATCATTTTCTTCGTCGTAGATGACGATCTCACATCACACCGTTGGTATTGTCAATTTTCTTTTCGGATAACAATTAACGAGTTATAATCCGCTTCAGTCATGCGGGACAAGATGATCCTTTGCGAAAACCCGATAATTAGTTTGACAGCCCAACGTAGAACGGTACTTATTTCCATGCGCAATATTTTCAATGTTTACTTTTCGCCTTTTGATAACAAAATTGTTGCTGTATTGACATAACAAATACACTTATAAAACATGTGTAAAGTCTTATTTACGTCATATAACTTAAAGTATAAGTTAAAATTATAAAATATTAAATACAAACTGTATTTTAACATGACACGTGCAAACTTACATATACGGGGGAAATCTACTTTGTGTTATTCTACAACAGTTATGGGCATTCCAAGCACGCGCTAAGAACAAATAGTTGAGTCGATACACTGTCGCTCTGTGTGAAAATCACATGTTTCAGTTTTAGCCATGAACGTCACGCGCCGAAATACTATGCAAACAAATGCAGCATTTGCTCAGGCATTGTTAATTTCTACGACAATAAATATAAACATCACAAGAAATCGTTAATACGAACACACAATTTAAACACGAGAAATGGAAAGTTCGTGTTCTCCGTTGCTGTTACAAATGCATTGATAAAAGCATACACTGTTCACTTTCAAAAAATGATAACGAAAAAAGAAAACAACGAAAATGAACACATGTATTGATTGTACAGTCATTTATTGAATCAACGTATCACCAAACGTCTAGCGTTTATTTTTATGAGTGATGTTAGAGTGCAAAAAACACAACCTCACACAATTACGGAATGATATCCTGTGGGACCACAATTTGCTGTCAACCCTATTGGTGTTCATCTCCAAAGTGCGTTACATTCGGGACGCACAACTAACTTTGGTAATGATCGAAGACCGTGCATTGCGTTCTAGGCATAGCAATAATTTAATTACCAGACATGAGTATTCTTGATATTTCCATATAAAAGACAAATGGATATTGACCGATGTTTGCAATATTGATAATATGGCGTGCCGTCAGTGCTTTGATTTGTTTTAGGTTATATGGAAATTTGTGAACATTTATGTTCCACTGACTTAATCCATTTTTGTAAATATTTATGTCGGTTTTAATAGCACACACATTATTAACGCTCACGTTTTCGTGTCGTGTCGATTTGGAATTAAAGACAACATCAATAGTTAAAAGAGAGCAGTAAAAGGCCTATATGCACAACCATGAAGTTATAAACTTTTCACTTTTCACTCTCATTATATTAATACCCTGTGACCACAACGCATGAAAGCTATCTAAACGGCATTAATGGAACGTGCATGGGATCAACGGAATGAGCGATGCGCGAAAACGAGTCGAACTGACATTGTTTTGAATCAAATAAAAAAGAGAATGAGTTCTAATAAAGAATTGCTGATGACTCCCATGGCTCTAAATTTGTTGGGATATATAAATTATTAAAAAAAAATCAGAAGAAAAAGAGGAAGGCGTTTTTTTTATATATATACAATTGTGTTACATTTAATCGAAAATTAGCCATTGTATCGCGTTTATTATCATAAATAATGTGTAACAAAGTACATATATATTTTATGAGTTGTCCAGTGTATTCAGATGAATAATCAATAGTCTCCACTGAGTATTCATTGACATAGTTCGTCTAAGCAATCATAATTAAAATTTGCAAACTATATGCATTAAACGAACAACATATAATTACTTTAATTCGCATGTAGACTTGCCTAACGCAAAAATTATCCCCATTAATACCATACTAGCCTCCTTCATGAGTTCGTTATAACTACTAATATGCTGAAAAGGTATGTGTTTAGTGTCGATCATTTCGAATAAAATCTTGTGTTCGCCGGGAACTCCATGTAAATTGTGCCGTAAATAGACAATCAGTATTGACAAATCACAACTCGTTTTATAAACGGGTATAGACGACGGTTACCAACAACAATTTTTGCAGTTTGAAACTCATAAGAGCACCTGTCAAAACATAAAAATAAACATGGTAAGTTTGAAAGATATTTAGTTAAGTTACTTGAATTAAAAAAAAATAATGTGATTTTTAATAAATTACGAAGGATACAATTTGGTAAAAACTTGTTGAACCGTTATAATTATGTACTATGCTTTCAATGTGGCCATTTATTTTTGGGTGGGGAATTGTTTTTCTTTTATCTACTGAATTTTGTATTTCTACCAAGCGCAAGAAATATTTAGAACCATTTAAACTGGTCTGGCGTAAAGTTAAAAGTCGCACTTGTTACACAAAACATGAGGTTGATGCTGAAATTAGTGCAATTTTACACATTTGATCATGCTTCCTTAATTAGTGACTTAGTCTTGAGAATTTTACTGGGCCAAGTTTCTTTGCTAATTGTATCAGAAGTACAAGTCGTCAGTTCCTGCAGTTGCACTAAATGGTTATTTTGGGAGAGTTGAAGTTTGCGCTGGTTAGAACCAGCAACCCCATTTAGTTCAGTTAAAAGAACAAAATGCTAGTGTTTGGATAATCAATGATCATGGCTTCGGTATACGGACCATGGACCATACGGCCCAGACTATACGGCCCAGATTTGCGGACCATACGGCCCAGATTCGCGGACCATATTGCCCAGATTTGCGGATCATATGGACCGCATGTTTTTACATCATGGAGATTATTTTATACACGAAATACTACAATACTTAGTATGCTGTACATACTATGATACCATGTACCATTTAAAAAGGGTAATGAAACGTTATTGTTTAATAAATATTTCCATAAAATTATTTCATATTCTCATATTCGCAACTCTTTTGTGTTGTATCATCAATTATTCATTGAAGCAGAAGGCATTCCGCAAACATGCATTTTCCTGTATGTTAAAAATTATTTTAATCAAATTGGATATTAATACTTATTTAAAATGAATAAATGTCGCATGGTGACAACGGTAATATATTAAAATTTCTTACATCACATAAATATTTTACAAACAATTAAGTTATTAACACATGTGTTTCTTATCTTAACAAAATGCAAACAATAAATGTTCTGTCAATGTATCTTTAAATAACACGTTTTTATTCATATTGAATGCATGTTTTTTTTAAGTTTAGCACTCAAAGGTATATTTTAAAATGTCACTTTGTGTGTAACACTCGAATTAGTGACTCGTATGTTAGCACCTCGGGGACGCCCTATTTATGACACCTACTGATTGGTGTTATTATAACAGTTATGGATAATACACTCTAGTTGATTAACACGTCTGCAATTACCAATTAAAGTTAAAGTGTGACATGTTTGCATCCCGGGAGCGCCCTATTTATGACAAATATTGATTGATGTTATCAAGTACACTAATTCATAATATACACTTATGGAGTGAACACGTCTTTAATTACGCTGAAACGAAAGACTTGCCGATGCAATGTCAGCTCATCAAAGAAAAGAAGTTAAATCGCCACCAAAGTAAACAAACCCGTGCCGTCCAAGGGCGTTTATGGGCGGCTTGGAACCGCTACGGAAAGAGAGAAATATGTATCGAATAGTTTATTTCGACTATATATGAAGCTCATCGTCATAAACATACCTATGCAATAACAGCATGCGTTTCAATTAAATACAAAAGATAACATCATTTTAAAGATACAAAATATTACATCATTTCAAAGAAAGATCATCTTAAAAAAAATGAATACAACATGTATGAGAATTTCACATGGATGAGGTTAATACATAGTGACCACATAATGTCAAAAAGTAGTTTAATAATTGCAACAAGTTTAACATTATTCTGCGCTTATTATCTTTGTTAAAAAAATATCCTTTTTTATACTAAATAAATAAGACAAGGTCTCGCATTTTAAAGCATTCTAAACAGTACATGTCTAGTTTTTTTAAACACTATTTTGTTTGAACTATTAAGTAGTTCGATAAACTTGAACATATTTGGTATTTAGTAGTTCGATAAACTTGAACATATTTGGACGAGATCTATAATACTTCGGAATTAAGTTTTTCCTATCATCGGCATAAACAGGACATTTAAGAACAAAGTGATATTCATACTCGATATAATTGAGGTTGTATAAAACACATTTGCGTTGATCTCTGATAATGTTCTTGTGTCTACCGGTTGCTATATAATTTGTGAGACGACAATCGTAATTAAGCAATAATGTCCCTATGCTTTTTATTTTCAATAATATTAAGATACGACGATCTTTCGAATACTGGTATGTACGAGTGAGTTGCAGATTGAGTGTTGTAGATTTATGGACCTGTGTGAACGGTTGAGTGTAAACGTATATGCCTGTTTGGCTGTTTGCTTGTTTATTATAAATGTTTGTTCATGTACATTCGTTCTTCTATATCTCTCCAAATTGTTACAAATGTATTTTTTTACAGATATATTTTTTTTTGTATTAATATTTGTTGCATAAAGATATGTATTTGATTATACGTGTTTAATTTATATGTGCCTCAAATTGATGTGTATTATGCAAAAGTCACTTTTTTAATTAAATGTATTCTTATATTCTTGAATGAAAATGAAAAAAATTATTGATTAAGACATTGTCCGTATGGTCCGCAAATGTTTAAATTAAACAAGTATATTGTCATTAAACAACGCAATAACGTAAATATATTCCGTCTAATTACAGCAACTTAAATATTTTATTAAATTTATTAATACAATATTGGAGGAACACCAACAAATATATTTTCAGACATGGCCCATATGGTCCGCAAATCTGGGCCGTTTGGTCCGCAAATCTGGGCCGTATGGTCCACAAATCTGGGCCGTATGGTCCACAAATCTGGTCCGTATAGTCTGGGCCGTATGGTCCATGGTCCGTATGGTCCCTAATTCATGGCTTCTAGTCTCACACCAATCACTGTTTTTTACCTTCTTCTTCGGATACAGAATAACTTCTAAATAGAAGATTTTGTGCCGACACCTATTGGTTAAGTGGTGAACAAAATTATACAAAGGTGCTCAGTTTGGTGTTTTCATGGACACATACAAACAAATTAAGCCTGCAGGATCAATAAAAAAACTAAAAGTATGTTTTATATTCCGTAAATACTTTGAGAACTAAAAGTGTTTGAACAAATTTATTTTCTTTCTAAATTACAAATGGTGCTTTTAAAGATTGGATTTAGTACCCGTTCAAAATCAGGCTGTTTGCGCAGCCTTCTAACAATCATTCTAATTAGTGGAAGCTTACTTTAATCAGAATACTTCAGTGGAAACAGCACAATAATGTCACTTGAACACTGTTAATCTATGCCTTTTAGACAAACTTGCCATTGTTTTAGCAAGGCTCAGTCCCTATGTTTATACTATGTGTTTTATTAACATTCTTTTTTTACCTGCTTGTATAACTTCAATAAAGCATACCATGGTTCAGAAAGCTTGAACTAAGCATTGGACTGCCTTGTCCCTAACTTTGGACGCTGTAAAAACTATGGAATAAGCCCAATATTACCAAATTATGTTAAACATTCCGAGAGATAGGGAAGGGAGCATAATTCAACCCATGCGAAAGACAAAAAAAATATTCCATCCTCACCAGATGTAACCGGACCTCGTTCTTCTTTAACCAAACAAAAGAAATTACCTATTATAGTTTATTTTTATTATGACGTTTTTTCGTATTAATATTCGCTCTATAATTTGACTTTACTCGCTACAAATTTTCTTAGCCGGAGCTGTAATTTTGTGATCCTGGTTTGTAAAATCCATTTTATTTTTAAGTTAAATAATCTATCGAAGTAAAAAAAAACATAAACCAGTCCGTATTTTTTTTTACATATTCCTAGTTTAGTGTCCATTTTTAACCAATGTTTTACATATTGTTGTGTTTGTTTGACAGACCTTTCGGAGATATTATCAGACCTTACCAGATTTTATATATCGGATATGTCCGAGGTCCAACGTCTTTTGCATGGGTTGCATAAGTTATTTAAATTCTTAATAACCCTGATTCAAGTACATGTGTACACCAAAATAAATCACATTTAACAGAAAAGTCTGAGTGTTTGTGATCGTGTCCAAATATATAAAAAAAAAGGCTGTCTGAAGTTCAGACAGCCTTTTTTTATATTTGGACACGATCACAAACAGTTCAGACTCTGAACCTAGGATAATACGTGTGAACCATGGTATAATTGAGAGTATTTGTACATGACTCATTAAATGACCTTAAATCACAAGAAACATCAACAAAGCTTGTTAAAACAGGTTTGAAGTCTCTTTTCTGATTCAAACGTGCATATAATTGGTGACAATTATTTAAATCCTAAAATGCAGTAAGAAATTTAATTGCCAACAAAGCATGACAAAAAATGTTTTTTAAATTAGATCTTTTATGACATGAATGAACATTAATAACACATTACATTTAGATTGAGACACAATTATGACCAGGCTTTTCAATGAGAACAAGTACAAAAAGGAAAAGTTTGCTGTACTATTTAAACATGAAACCATTCACTTAATATGTTTGCTTCAAAATGTTAAATTGCAGTTTCCTAAAGGTTGATAAACCTGTGCACATACATGTAACATTATTTACTGATGGACCAGAGTGTGTATTACCTTGCTTCAGGAACCACATATGCCCAATGTATCATAGTTCTGTGTATTTCTTAATCACTGTATACAAATATTTACATTTAATCAATGTGATTATTATGCAATAATTGCTCTATTTGTCAGGCTGATGAACGCTATTGCTTCCTGGTGGAGTGGTATGACCAGTTTGCTGCCCTCATACGTCGCTACCAACTCATGTACTACTCCAGGGACAACTCTGTGGAAATGGTGAGACTGGTGGATACTAGGCAATTATATGCATAACTTTTGTAGTTGAATGGTTATGATATATATAAAATAGTAATGAATACTATCATAATGAATTGATAAATTAAAACAGACGCTTAAATGGTTAATTAGTGTTTGTGGTCAAAACACACTGTGCGAATATTTTTTTTGCAAGCAGAATTAATTAATAAACTCACAATGTGAGATTAAAAAAAAATAAATGAATCATTCTAATTGATTTTATGAAAACAAATGTTGTTGACATCAGGTGTATTGAACTTAATGTAATTATAGATTGTTAGCCCTTGGTTGATAGCAGTGCTTGCGGTGAGTTTGAATGAGGACTGAGGTATCTGTTATATTCAGTTTGACATCAAGAACAACCGGCTGTTCCTGAAGAGGACCAAGCTTGATGGTCTCAGGCTGGAGAACCTCTACGTGGGGGCCACTGTGGACCTGTTCTCTAGACAGATCAACTTCATTGACTATGGAGATGACTTCACCAGGAGTCGACTTGCTCAGCAGAAAGAAAGGTTAAACAAACCGACATTGTTTGAATTGATTACGATGTTATCATTTGGATGCGCAAAGGTTTTATAGGAAAAAAGTTATTCTTTTCATTGGTAAGCTAAAATATAGCATCATCATTGTGTTCTTTCCTATGGACTTAAAAAGTAAGCAAAACGCACATTCTATAAATTAAATATAGAGAAAATGAACACATTTTAAGCCTTTTACTATTAACACTAAAACAGAAGTAACTGAAGGCTGGTCATTCAATATTATACTTCCATTTTATTTTAATTTCTAGATCATTTTGTTAAATGTATTTGTAATTTAATTTTCAAAAGCCTTATAAAAACCAAACACAACACAGAACAACCATTGGATTTTGCTTGTTTTACATTTTCAGAACCCTTGGTATCATCAAGCCTGATGCCATGTCGAAGGTGGGTCAAATCATAGACGCGATCTTCCAGTGCGGCTTCAAGGTCACTCAGCTGAAGATGTGTCGCCTTACAAGGAATGAAGCCTTCCAGTTCTACCAGGAACACCAGGGCAAGACATTCTTTGAGTAAGGCATTCTGGGAGAATCCAGTACTTCTAATGCTAACCTTGTATGATACTGGCAATATGGTTTGACGCTAACATCTTGGCCATGGTTTCCCACCTTTGTTCTTTCAATGCTTCTCGTGCAGAGGACATCTGTGAAGCTTTCTAGCCGTGCAATTCTACGAAATCACTAAACTGGAATAAAAACATTTTAATTCAGCAGTGTAAATGCTACTTAATTGACAAGCAAGATTTTAATAATAATCATCAATTGGTCACACAAAAATAACACAGGTGGGTCATGCCTACAATAAGAAAAATCTGATAACTATTTTGTCTGAGAATAATTTCCACACCCCGGATATACAAACATCTTTTCAATATGCAACAAGGAAGTAAATCCACACACAGAAAGTGCCTAAATGCCATGTGGTGCTCACATGAGACCCAGGGAACTGACCTGTTTTGAGCTGGTAATGTTTCACTATAGCCATATAAGGAAAACTTGCACCCCACCCAGAGCAGCTCTCAATGCGACAAAACCATTTTAAAACTCAGCAGAGATCTCATTAGATAATGCTGTTGTTTTTTCAGATGTCCAGATGTGAGGTACTATGTTTAATTGAACAATTCTGAAACATTTATGCAATATATTGTTTCTATGATGTTTGCATTATGTTTAATTATTTGTTATTATTTTTATGTCCCCCACTATAGTAGTGGGGACATATTGTTTTTGCCCTGTCTGTTGGTTGGTTGGTCTGTTGGTTGGTTTGCGCCAACTTTAACATTTTGCAATAACTTTTGCTATATTGAATATAGCAATTTGATATTTGGCATGCATGTGTATCTCATGGAGCTGCACATTTTGAGTGGTGAAAGGTCAAGGTCATCCTTCAAGGTCAGAGGTCAAATATATGTGGCCCAAATCGCTTATTTTATGAATACTTTTGCAATATTGAAGATAGCAACTTGATATTTGGCATGCATGTGTATCTCATGGAGCTGCACATTTTGAGTGGTGAAAGGTCAAGGTCATCCTTCAAGGTCAGAGGTCAAATATATGTGGCCCAAATCGCTTATTTTATGAATACTTTTGCAATATTGAAGATAGCAACTTGATATTTGGCATGCATGTGTATCTCATGGAGCTGCACATTTTGAGTGGTGAAAGGTCAAGGTCATCCTTCAAGGTCAGAGGTCAAATATATGTGGCCCAAATCGCTTATTTTATGAATACTTTTGCAATATTGAAGATAGCAACTTGATATTTGGCATGCATGTGTATCTCATGGAGCTGCACATTTTGAGTGGTGAAAGGTCAAGGTCATCCTTCAAGGTCAGAGGTCAAATATATGTGGCCCAAATCGCTTATTTTATGAATACTTTTGCAATATTGAAGATAGCAACTTGATATTTGGCATGCATGTGTATCTCATGGAGCTGCACATTTTGAGTGGTGAAAGGTCAAGGTCATCCTTCAAGGTCAGAGGTCAAATATATGTGGCCCAAATCGCTTATTTTATGAATACTTTTGCAATATTGAAGATAGCAACTTGATATTTGGCATGCATGTGTATCTTATGGAGCTGCACATTTTGAGTGGTGAAAGGTCAAGGTCATCCTTCAAGGTCAGAGGTCAAATATATGTGGCCCAAATCGCTTATTTTATGAATACTTTTGCAATATTGAAGATAGCAACTTGATATTTGGCATGCATGTGTAACTTATGGAGCTGCACATTTTGAGTGGTGAAAGGTCAAGGTCAAGGTCATCCTTCAAGGTCAGAGGTCAAATATATGTGGCCCAAATCGCTTATTTTATGAATACTTTTGCAATATTGAGATAGCAACTTGATATTTGGCATGCATGTGTATCTAATGGAGCTGCACATTTTGAGTGGTGAAAGGTCAATGTCATCCTTCTAGGTCAAATATATGGGTCAAAATTGCTCATGTAATGTAACTTCTGCAATATTGTAGCTAGCAATTTTATATTTGACATGCATGTGTATCTCATGGAGCTGCACATTTTGAGTGGTGAAGGGTCAAGGTCAAGTTCATCCTTCAAAGTCAAACATCATATAGGGGGATATTGTGTTTCACAAACACATCTTGTTGTTATTTGTGTTGTTTGTTATTTGCATAAAATGTTACTTTTTTTTTTTATAAAAATGAACATTTTTATGAGTCTTTATGACCTATGAAATTTCTGTTTGTACTTAACATAACAATGACATTTATTCAAGCAATAAATTAATAGAGTCATTAACATTAATCTAATCACGTTTATTGAATGATGATTGCTATTTAATTAATAAAAGCAGAATTACTGACATATAAGTTTTTTTTTACGTCACAAAAAATGTTGTGTTCAGATTAGCTTAAAATATAATTCTTCAGTTCAAATGCACCACTTTTCATTTTTAAGTTTTCATGTTGATGTAAGAGATGACAAAGGCATTTTATAGCCCACTAATCTGCATATTTTATTTCTGTTCTGTATTTGTAAAATTATAAAAATGATAAAATCAAGAAATTAACATAAAACTAGAATTGAGCCGGGTTTTGAGAAAACTGGGCTCAATGCATTTTGGTAAAGTGTCATCCCAGATAAGCCTATGCAGTCAGCACAGGCTTATCAGAGACAACATTCTCCGTTTTTACGGAATGTTTTGTTTAAAGGAAGTCTCTTCTAAACTAAAATCCAGTCTAGACAGAAAGTGTTGTCCCTGATTTATGCATGTGCATAAAGCCCCGTTTGCCCAGAGACAGGTTCAATTCATGATGGATGTACTTGTCTATTACAGCAACCTGATCAACTTCATGACAAGTGGTCCAGTCGTAGCCTTTGAGTTGATGGGTGTGGACGCCATCGCCAAGTGGCGGGAGGTCATTGGGCCCACTGACAGCGCCGAGGCTCGTAAGACCGCGCCCATGAGTCTGAGGGCAAGGTTTGGCAAGGATAACACGCAGAATGCATGTCATGGTTCGGACAGTGTCGCTTCAGCCGCCCGTGAGATAGAGTTCTTCTTCCCGTCTGTGGGTGCTGTGCGACAGAACACGGCCAAGTTCTCAGACTGCACGTGCTGTGTCATCAAGCCTCATGCTGTTGCTGCTGGTATGTTAGTGTCCAGCTAATCTTTGTGAACAAAAAACTATAAGAAAACAGTTAAAATAGCCAATGCGTCTTTTTCTAATGTCCCTGTAGTCTGGAAAATATTAATTTTTCCACAATCGCATTTATATGTTAATCTAGTTTACTTCTTACTGTTATTGGATAGATATATATCCTTTGTGCACATAAGTATTAAAATTTGTTCTTTTTTTCAAATTACTTGTGCCTTAAATTATCTTAAGACATTAGGAAGTTATCATCAGTACTCAAAATTATCATTACTGTTCACACAAGAATGTTTTCACTAAGCAAATACTTACCAGTTATGTTTTATTGATAAAGCTTTCAGCATGAATTTTCTGATATTTCGTAACTGTCTCGCAGTTTATGAAAACATGGTTAAGTCTTGTCGCCTCACATTCTGTTTTCGTGCACAATTTAAATATTCCTCCTAACATACTCTCCTGTCTGTAACAGGTTATGCATGCTATGGGCAAGCTTAATAATTTTTTGCTGGCTTCATTTGATAAAACTTGAAGTCATTGTACTGGATAATTTTGAGTTGTCTATTTTATTCCACTTACTGGCATTCAAAGGAATCATATGAATATGGAAAGGAAGCTTCTTTTGAAATTCCTACCAAAACAAGTCAAAGTTGAAAGTAACTATGTCTCTGAGACATTGGAGCCCAGACAGTAGCAGAATAATTAGTGTCCTATTGTATGTGTTGCTAACTATGAGTGTCCTGGGCAGTGCTGTCCTATTATATTATATTCTAAATATGAGCCTTGTGTTGAGAAAACTAGGCTTAATGCATGTGCGTAAAGTATCTTCCCAGATTAGGCTAATCAGTGACGACACTTTCTGTCTTATCTGGATTTTTGTTCAGAATAAACTTCCTTTAAACGAAAAATACCATAAAGGTGGCAAGTGTCATCCCTGATCCCTTATCTAAGACAAATTCTTGAGCACATGCATTAAGCCCTGTTTTACCAGAGCGAGGCTCATAAGAATGAGTCAAGTGTCATATTCTGCGATGTAACGAACCCTGTGTGTTTCAGGCAATGCTGGTAAGATTGTGAGTGCTATCATGGATGCTGGGTTTGAGGTGTCGGCCATGCAGATGTTCCACATGGAGAAGGCCAACGCGGAGGAGTTCTACGAGGTGTACAAGGGCGTGGTGCAGGAGTACAACGCCATGGTGACAGAACTCACCTCCGGGCCCTCAATCGCCCTTGAGGTGCGCGCACAGAACGCCCCGGTTGCATTTAGAGAAATGACTGGACCTGCTGACCCGGTACGCGCATCTTAGTGCTTAGATTGATTGATTTGTTTAGGTTAAATATCATGTGAGATGGTGTTATCTGATTACTAAAAAAATTGTTTACTGTAAGAAGTCTTCGAATTAAGAAAATACACTTGACCTTGCTGAAGTAAAAACTATAACAAGTCACTTAAAGTAGCGCACCCGTAATGATTTCCTGCGATTTCTTCTAAGATTGAAGAGCCTTTTTACCTGTTTATTTATGGATATCTAATTTAACCAGGTACAAATGTGAAGTTGTCATGGCCGAGTGGTTAAGGCGATAGACTTGAAATCTTTGGGGATCTTCCCGTGCAGGTTCAAATCCTGCCGACAGCGCATACTTTTGCGATGCGTTTTTTTTTCCTTCTAACATTATTTGATTAAATATAGCAGATAAGCTAAGTTTATTGTTAA
>VMBQ01005741.1:0-29284 GCA_007657795.1 Dreissena rostriformis
TATATTGCTGCACTTATGATGTGCATGTACATTCTGTTCAAGGATATATTTTCCTCATAAACATTTTATTATATTCACTCGCAAACGAGCGGTAATAAATTAACCGCACATAGAACTGGACGCGCAACACGCCGAAGTATATATAAAGTCCGATTCACCAATAGCGGTTTCAGTTTATCGGAAATCAGACAACGTTTCAATTCATTGAGCTCGTAAAATGGTCCGCACCATCAAACAGCCTGTAAGTACACACTTTCGATTTGCTTGTTTTTTAATTCGTTGCTAAACTATAGTTTTAAAATCTTAGGTGCATATCACTCTCTGAAATTGTCTACTCTTTTTGAAAGATTTCATTTGAACTTGATCATATATCACTGAAATATATGTTATTTTAGTTGTTCATATTGTTCCAATCTTAAAATAGAATGATACTATAAGGAATTACTATTTTACATTACCCCACCCACTTCTGATCATTTCAGAAAGTGATATGTCCGCGGAGATCAATACAATATCCCCACGCTTTTAAAGCGTTAGGATAATAAAAGGGAATTAAAACGCATTCAATTGAATTACCATTTAATTACTCAATGGTAAGAAGGATACCTGAGCAACATAGTTGCAACTTTTTGAGGCACGATGAAATGAAATTACGAACAAGTATCAACTACATCTCTTCTTTTTAAAAAAAGATTTAAGAATATAGCATCATATAATTGATATTTCAGATCATCATCATACATGGCTTGGTTGTTTATGCAAATGTTTTATACTATGAAAATAAATGTAAATGAAAATGAATGTAATACATAAAAAGAATAACCGTATAGACTGAGGCGATAATATATAAAAACGAAAATTATACTAGCAATGATGAAAGCTGCGTGATCTATACACGCGTTTATTATTTAAAAAATAAATAAAAGGAAGCTTGAAAATAAATCGATCAAGAAACGCCCACTATAAGCACTAGAACCTTGAAACTTACTCACATGGTAGCTATGAGCATATGTGCGACGGTGCACTATTTGGAATTTTGATCTGACCCCTTGGTCAAAAGTTATGGGGGTTGGGATGGGGCCTGGTCAGAGATTTTTACTCATTTTTATACATTTGTATAAGGAAAACTTCCCCGCCCCTCATAACTTTTGACCCAGGGGTTAGATCAAAATTCCAAATAGTGCACTGCGCACATATGCTCATAGCTCATAGTGCTAATAGTGTAGGACGAGATAGTGGCCAGGACGGAAGGACGGACTTACAGACGGCGGTGATAACCACAATATACCCACGCGTTTAAAAGCGTGGGGATAATAAAGGTGCAGTCCTGTAAAATCGAATTACCAATAAAACCAGCTGTGTTTATTGAACATTCTAGAAGCAAACATATTAAAGTGTCATTTCATTAATATTTCCAAATTTTAAGTGAAGAAAAATATAGTGAATCGAAAACTAAAAGCATTTGTTTTTAAGTACGTCAGCATCATATCTATGTCGTAAAATATGTAGGCTTAACCTAAACTAATGCTTTTTTAAAAAATCGGATGCATGGCAATATTGACAAAAAAAAAAACACTAAATATTTTTATTTCACTTAACGAATTTTAGATGCGGCAAAAACACTGAACATCTTATCAATTTGTTGGAGCCTTATCGAAGGATAATTATTTCTTATTTAAGGAATAGTTTTGCTTGTATAGAATATCTGATTTAAGATAGTACTTGCTAGAATATTTGCTCAACAGCTGTACATTCTATACATTCCAAACCATTGAGACTCTGTTTGAACAATAAAAAAAACATCTTTGTTTTATAAAGGTGGATCACACGGTTTATGTGGAATGTTTAAAATAGCATGAAGACTATTTTGCTATTGAAATCGATACCAAAATTAACACAATTAAAATGTTAAGGGACACTCGAAGAAGAAGTTAAGACGTTTAGTATTTACAAGCGTGTATTATCTCGGTAAGGAGGACAGACATAACTGTTTTACTTTTTCGGAACTCCGTTTCGTTTCTTTTGTATTGCGTTGAACATGGCTTTTCTTTATCGGTATGTCGAAAACAAGATACGCGTCTTCAATTAAAGTTTGCAAAAATGTATGAATGTTTTATTAATAAACGCTAATTTATACGCAAAATGAATTAAATAATTAACAGATACGTATGTTTCACTGTCTTATATAGAGAAAAGAACTCGTTAAACATGCGTTACATGTTTTGACGCATTCATTACCGGTGTGCATTTTGTTTTTGTTTTGACGTATATATAAAGTAACATATAAACTATATGATGTTAATGTTTATATACGTCCGACAAAGCTATATGCGGGAGTTCTTTTGCGATGATTGTGCAAATTCTATTGGCCTTGTGTTTGTGCCTCCGGGATGCATATAGAAATCGCATCTGTAACTTCGCCCTCCGTCTTTCGTATGTCCTTCCGTCCGTCATTCTGTCCTTTTGCTGTATGGAGCAAAGTCATGCAAGCATTGAAGAGCCTCGTATGAAACTTCATATCACCATATGGTGATATGGATGGCTTAAAGGGGAAATCCGGCGAAAACGGACCATGACTATTTCTTTAGGATTAACACAGTATTGCCCTTTAATTGATTTAATTTAAATTGTTGTGCAAAGACGCCCCAAGAAGTAAAAGTTTTAAATAAAATGAAGCTTAAAAATAAATCGATCAAGAAACGCCTATCACAGAAAAAAATATTAATAAAGTAACCAGTAACGAAATCAAATATTAATAATGGGGCAGTACTGTAAAACCATGTACACTTTACATGGATATTGAGATTAAGTGTACAGTATAAGAAGCACACATATTTTGTAGGAGTTATTGGAGTTAATGTCCTTCACTTATTTTGAATAGTCCGTTTCTTGTATGGAGCATAACTCTGTAAATAATGACCATAAATGTTATGTCCCTAAGTTTATTGTTCATGAACAAAGCATTAATTCAAAAGCAATTAATATTTATTCTATTTTGAATATAAAGTATGGAAGGGAATCTTGCAAAAGTTCATATTATGATAAGGGACATTAAGAAACGATGCAAAAATATAAATATCTTGACTCTTTCTTATGTATTTCAGAGTTTGTGTTTTTTATTAATTTTATTTTGCTCAATAAATTAATAAAACTTGCCTGTTTTCATATTTTCAATGTCAAGTTCGATCTTGTTTGTCAAAACATTACTTCGGGGGAATTTCGGCGCTAATTTATTTCTTATGGTCTAATTTATTTCGATTTTCAGGCAGTCCCGTTCGTGCACCACATGGACACTGAGTCGATCCAGGAAATCACAATCAAAGGGAAAGCGCCACACGGCGCATCCAGGTAGGGCATGTATATATTCAATAATACATGTATTCATGTTCAAAAATGAAACAGATGTATACCTAAAGTAGTCTTTAAGACCTTAAAAAACACAACGTTTGATCGCCAAATGTGTTTGTAGTTACATATTGTTAAAGGGCGTGTTACTTACATAAGGATTTAATATATGAGCTATTTAATTATTGTGAATAAAACAAACTCATAACAATTTTCACAATTTAAGAACACTGACTAAACCAGTTTATTTCCATGGTAACTATAGTTACATATATTTAATATCCAATATCGGCAGATTCTCCGTGTATCTCCAACATGGACCGGAAGAGGAACCGCACGAGATTGCGTTCGTGTTCGATGCGCGGTTTAACTACCAATCGGACCACAACAAAATCGTGACCAACTGCAAGAAGGGAGGCGGCTGGGGTACGGAGGAACACAGACATCTTCCATTCCCATTTCATCCAGACCAGGATTTCAAAATCAAAATCACGGTGGATGATGACTCCTTTAAAGTAAGTCAACCTCGGTTTGTTATTTTATCTTTAAGTGCCAAATTTTATATGTATTAAACAGAAAGAAATAACCAAGAACGAAAGCTTGAGGTTCCAAACGTTTCTCGAATAATAATATGTCATTTACGTTATACTGTAGTGATATACTGTCGATGTTCAGAACTCGTATACGTCATATAATTAGGTTTCCGTGTTTTCATAGACAGCCTTTCTGTTTAATTTGTAAACGCACACAGAAAGTATTGTCTAAACTATCATTGGATTGTTAACGTCAGCGAAATGAATATCTTCTTTCATTAACTTCAACACAAACCTGAAACGATTATCTAGAACAAAACACATCATCGTGACGTTATTTAACAACAAACGTATATCTCCAATTTATAAGTAAGTAATTTTAAATGCTTTCCGTCACAGATGAAAGTCAACGGTTCACAGTTCCTGGAGTATGCACAGAAGCTGTCCATGAAATCAATCAACTGCATCAGGATACAGAATGACATCATGATTGAAGAAATCAAGCTTAAGTAGAATGTTCCTACGTGATTCAGTTTGGTAACATGAGACAGTCTTCGCAGATGGTTGTTCACACAGTCCGGTAGACGTTTGGCAAAGATATCTGCGAAGCAACACAGAATGGTCGTCAAAAAAATGAAGCTTATTTCTTTACATTGATGAATATATTGATCTTTAAAATAACATTGATAGAACACGGCTTATATATCTAACGCATTAAGTTTATCGTACGTAACCAACTTTTTACCGTATGCATAATTAAACATTAATTGTAATACTTGTGTTTGTTGTAAAAGCAATTTAATGTAAATGCTGTATACAGAAACCCAAAAGTGTAAACTGTTTTGGCTACAAAATATTACAACTTAACGTTCACAAATTTAAACTTTATGTTGTGAATTAAAAAAACAAACAATTTCGACACACTAGAAACAATCTTACAGTTTCTAACACATTTATGAGCTAATTTATAAAATGACTAAACGGAATAACATGCATGTCAGTTGCAAACTACAGAAAAATACTCTTTAACTAAAAGATAATCAAATGGTGTTTGCAGCATGGATCAATACTTCCACATAAGGTCTGTAGTTTTCTAAGTGGATGCCTTTTGGCATTAGGGTTTTCTTGTCCGAGTGGGTCCCATTGGAGGAGTGGGCCATATCGTCAGTGTGGTTCACTTTGCTGTGCACCCGTTGATCCTTTATGGTTTGCTTCATGACTTTGCATTTACTTCTTTTCTGAGTGGGGGAATGCATATGGTTTGGTCCATATCTTTTATCGGCAAAGAACTCACTGCATCGAACTAACGAACAAATGACCAAAGTTTACAGTTACCAACCTTGATGAAACTACTTTGGATATAGCACGGTTGTATTCAGTTGTAATCAGTTGGGTCAAAGTCGCTGTTGCTAAACATATATTAAGAGTTTCTTTCAAATAACTTCAGTAAGGTTAATGATATTTTGAAGACATTTTGCATGTTGGTAGCTTACATGCTGAAATAGCGTGGGATTGTATGAACATTGAGTGTAGGTAGCTGTTACATTAGAAAATAAAAAAAACGCGTTTTGTGTGAAAACTTCAGTTAAGATAAATGTTTTTGGAAGTAATTGTTTATGTAATTTTGTGTGATGGTATTGTACATGCAGACCTAGCCGGGTATTCTATTGAAGTCCAGTTGGGTCAAGGTCATTTTAACTTATAATAGAAAAATGGTTTCCTCAAAATGTCTTTGCTTTGAGGTATTGTCATAAAGGTATAATATTAAAATCATTATATCACCAGACTGAAAGACATTATACATTGCACTATCAAAACATGCTGTTTTGTTAATTACACCCCTTTTTACCTAATCAAAATTCTGTCACTTAAAATATCGTTGCGTTTGTTTTCAAATTCTTGCCTAAGGCCCAAATCTCACGAATACATTCTTAACTGTTTACACATAATATCATTTGAATTATTTATACATGCAATTGGGGAAGAAGCCCAGTTTATATTTTACGTTAACTTTCAAACTCATTAACAATCTGCTTTTCTGAAATTATGGTAAAAAATATATCACCTTATGGTCGTCTTTCATATAGGCTACACATACAATATTGACTTTAAGATACAAATTGTACAGCTACGATAACACGACTTTCTTTATTTCAATGAAGAAACACATTAATGTCGTTAATTACTATAAATCCTTAAGGTGATTTTGGTTGTTTTAATGAATACTTGATATGATTGTGTTTGTTGCAAAGATTCGCTAATGCGCGTCGCCTTGTTTCAATCAAACATCAAGGTGATTTGTTGGTTACGAATAGTCCTCAATTCAATTTAGTGTGTTACAATTAAGATTTAAAACTATTATACATCTTTATTTTTTGTACTTTCTTCTCATATTTCCTATAACCATGGTATTCAGCATCCAAAATCGAAGTTTAAGAATCTTTTACCAAACAATTAAGGATTATCAGACATTCCAAATTGATAACCATCAATCTTAACCCCCATTTTATTGGTAACCATTTCACTAAAAAATCACTATTGCGAGCACAAATATTGTGTAAGCAAAACTTATTTTGTATTTTTTTCATCAATGAACGCATTATATTATCATTCATTATAGTAATGAGGGGAAACAATTGGACTTAAGAAAATACGAGCACACAAGTGTTGTTATCTCCCCTAAGAACACCAGAAAAGACACCCATCTCCAGTCATAAGTCATAAACAAAATAATAAAAAAAAAACGGCAATATTAAAACACAAACTTTGAGCATAGCAAACGTTTAAGAATAAGCTCTATATTTGATCGCAAAATATGAAATACGTTTTTTTTAATTTCACCGAACACATTTGAGGTTCCAGATTTACTTTCAAGGGCACACACCTTTGCACGAATAACAATGCTGCAGCTGAGAAGTTTGGATGTTGCATAATCTTATAAAACCTAGTATTTATATTTAACTTTCATTACCTGCTGATACGTATGAATAAGACGAAGTACGACATTTCCAAACGACAGAAATAGACCCCAAACTACCGGTAGTTCATATTGGTCAGTTCATATTGCTCACCTAAGCTTTGAAATGCGCGCGTTTAACACTTTTGTCTTAAGCCTCAATATCAACCCACTTTAACCAGCGAGATGATATGCAACCATCGGTAGACAAGAATATGTCATGTTTTTGAGTGAACCTAAATATTCCTGGAATGCCAGGTGTCGCTTTGAAACTGGAAAACACCTTAAGACGTAACGTTTATCGAGATACAGTTACGAACTGCGTTGATAGAGATACAAAAATGTACGCGTGAATTTGTTGTGTTACTGGACTAAGTAACGGACTGATAAGCGTATTTTAACAGAGAAACTGATCATAAAAAAAGGTAAATAGGAGAAGTTTTTAACCGATCAGAACAGCCAAAATCGATTTCTTATTACCAAAAAGTTTACCATGTTTTCATTTCAGATGACAAATAATTGAATCGTTAAATTAGGTGCCAAATGTACAAATTTAAGAAAGGAACGGTTATCCCTTTCAAGCATACGAGTCCATTACATTACAAAAAAAAACATTAACGCATGACCTTCGCTGTTTTTTGGTTTGGGAAATGCGGACTTTTCCTATTTTTTAAAATAGAAAACGCCCGTATTTCCCATACCCTCTGTAATTAATATTTCCTGATGACATTTATCGCAAAAGAAGAGAGATAACGCGTTTATGTGTAAATTAGAGATTATCGTGTTGGTTACGTCCCTTTGGGAAGTACCGATGTTAGATTGAAATTCAGTTGTTTTGTATGTATTTACATGTTTAATTTTTAATTTAAACATGTTGAAACAAGAATTGTAAAAAGTGTTTAAGCATTATATTTTGAGATTATATCGATCGAAATGTGAAATCTTTTTTATTATGTTTTTTGTTAACATATGTACCTTCTTGTTAAATAATTACAAGGCGGTTTAGAGAAAATCAATGAAGCAATTTATAACATGAACTCACATTTAAAGCGCATAAACTAACAAGTTTCACACGCTAAGAATCTGTTTAAAGCATTATATGTTAAAAGATGCCACTTAAAGGGACCTTTTCACGTTTTGATAAATTGACAAAATTGAAAAAAAATGTTTCAGATTTGTAAATTTTCGTTGCAGTTAAGTTTTTTGCTAGGTACCAGTAATACAGAACATTTACCATGCTCTAAAATATCCATTATATCCATCTGTTGACTATTTAAAAACCTGACAATTATATAGCGTTGCAACGCGAAACGATTGTATAATTTTGAAAGTTCTGCTGTTAACGTTATATTGTGTGACATTGCAAGGATTGCTTATATTAAGAATAAAATACATTCAGTGTCATGTTAGCACGGATAGCCGAGTGGTCTAAGCGCTTATCGTAGTTGTTCTAATACTAGATAATAATATTTGCGTCATTCTAGGACTTCTGTTCTTCCATTTGATATTCCTAAGAGAACATAACTCTAATAGTATTTGTTCAATACTAAGGTTACTTGTAAATTGCTGTTAAAGGGACCTTTTCACAGATTTTGGTATGTTTTGAAATTAGTCATTAAATGCTTTAAATTGGTAGATGTAAATAAACATCGGAACTTAAGAGTTCCAATATAAAACAAAAATAAAAGAAAAGAAATAAAAAAGGTATTCCACACCTGGGCTCGAACAACTGACACTTTCCGCTTTTATGACATTTTTCGTTGAAATGAAGTCTCTTCTAAGCAGACATCCAATTTCGACGGAAAGTGTCGTCCATGATTAGCCTGTGCATTATGCCCAGTTTTCTCAGAACGCGACTCAATTAACATCCATCATCGATGTAACGGTATAGCAGACAGTACAGTATGCGCAGTGGTTGGTACCCGCGCTTCTCACCTACTAGTAGGGGACCCGGATTTTTAATCTCGTTCCCTGAAGCATGTGAGTTTGGTTGGTGGTTACCATGTTTAAAACAGGTGTAAATATGACCCTGCGTTCTCCTTTAATTGACGTGTTTTCTTTCAAATTGTGATATTTTACCGTCATGTAAATAGATAACATTAGAATCTGTTTTGTGAACATATTCCAATGTTATCGTTTTAAAATCTCTCGGACTAAGCTAATGGTATTTTTATTATTATATGCGCACTCGTGTGTTTGATAAAGTTGTATGGGAGATTAAGGTCATATGTTGGTAATCAGGAAAGATCTTGATGTAGGCATGATTTAGGCATGTATATTTTCAATTTCTCAGATAAGTAGCAAAATTGGTATACCATTAGCTTTTTCAATGCACATTTGTTTGTTGGAAAAAACGGTAGCTCATGCCATGTTTTCAAGCCTCATGTGTACAACAATTTGGATTATACGCGCTCTTTTTAAAAACTCAATAACTTCTATCCAATATTCAATGGAACGCGACCGTGATTACATCGGTAAACTTTCGTACGGTGTACCGTTGGGTCACTCGTTATTTCGACAGGGCGAGATTGCGAGAACACGATTTGAGAACACGACACATAATTCGAGAACGAGAGATCACGATGTGAGATCACGATATAACTTTCGTTATCTCGTGTATTTACATTGTGATCGTGTTCGCTCATATTAATATCGCGATCGCCCATCTTTTTCGAGATCCCGATTTCAACTTCTCAATCTGCCCCTCCAGTTGCATGTGCGCAGACATGTTATATCTCTGCTAGTATCATATATAGTTTCATGAATCAATTTATATATGAATGATTGCAAAAAAATAAGTAGAGACCACAATTACAGTGTGGACATATTTTTTTGTAAAATGTTAACATTAATTAAATTGCGACAGAATATACAATACATGCTAAATGTCATTTTTATTGTTTTACTTGTATTTGAATTTTTCATGGAATACATTTGAAAAGCATCGAGTATAGAAAGTTAAAAACGTAGCACATGCATATTGTGCTTAATGTTTGTTTTTTTGTTGGGGGGGGGGTGATATATTAATTCAAACGCTTACGAATTCGCTCTCGGTATAGTGTGACACTTGAGAATATGTTGCTTCGGTAGGCAGTTTTAAAGGAGGATGGCTCTCGTTTCAATTGTACATGTTATTGTACACAATACGTAATGTATGTTTGTCTAAAGTTACTCATTTGAAAACATGGGGCCATGAAATTAACTAAATTGCCCGTGTTGTAAACAAGTATGTTTATTGTTAAGGTTTTACAATCACAAATACCCCAAAGCGAACACTAGGCTTCGATAGTAAGATAAAAAATAATAGTCAACATATAACACTGGATTTTGTTTATTGCATATTCATATTCATAGATGCTCACATTTTTAAGCTTTAAATGTTTTGTTCTAACACAACTATAATAATTATTTGGAATAGTCTAAAATGATAAAACAAAAAATGCAAGGGATAACAGTTTGAAAATATAATCCCCGACTGGGTTTAGTACTAGGGACCTTTGTAACAAAATATCAAGTAGCTACCTCTGGCCCATTCAGAAATTGAAGAATTCGGATTCGAACGCTTTGTTATTTTCTTATTATCAATAAAAAAACGCACACGATATGTTAACATATTTCTTATTCAGGACTTTTATTTTGCTTGCTTGAATATGCTGCAAAGAGCGTCGCTTTTGTTGTTCTCTGTTATCGAAGTGCCATCCGTTATCAAAGTACCCGCATAGCAGGCGTGCATCGTATTCTTGCAATATCGCATCATTATTTCGTGACGTCGCATCCTTTTATTGATATCGTGCCTAAGCAACGTGTGTTCGCGTTTTCGCACTTTTTATTAGGTCGATATAACAAAATCGCGATGTGAGGCTGCAAGATTTCGATGCGAAGATGCGACAATACAATGCGAGATCGCGAGCTGACGATGTCAAATTTCTAACATACGATGCAAGATCGTGATATTATTATCGTGTTCTTTCATTGTCGGCCTGACAAAAACAATGGCGAGAACAAGAGATCACGATTATTGTTAATATCGTGACATCGCATCGCGATCTCGAGTTTTCGCATCTTGCCAACGCCTCCTCGTATATTGTTCTCGCGATCTCGTCCTTGTAATCCAATTCGAAACAAACAATGACCCTAACGGAACACCGTTCTTTCGACAAGCGTTTATCTCTTGAGATATACCGACTGATTACGCCTTCCCTCGTCCAAAATTATGACTTGTAGTGACATGATATCACTTTATCACTATTTAGGTCATTTGTTTAAAATATACACAGTCTTTAAATGCGTTGTCTCATAATAAACATGTAATTGAAAGGTGTTTTATATTGCTTTTAACTTGTGATGCTCATGCCAAGTTTATTTCTAAAGCATAAAGGGAGATAAATATTTCACGAAGTATTAAATTGAAAGGCAAGCACATTTCTCATTTCGTTTTACATAATTGTAAATAACAGAAATGGCGGAAAAGGGGTCAGATTTAACATTCGATATTTGCTGCAATATCTGCGAAGAGGACGGTGTCAATAAGGAAGCGAAGTATTTCTGTCAACATTGTTTAAAGAGTCTTTGTGACGACTGTATTGGGATGCACACACACTTCTTTAAGAAGCACGTCGTGTACGAGAGAGAACAAATAGAAAAATGGCCGGTTACTACAAAATCATTCGAAGACTGGAGGTTTTGCGAACACTATAACGATCACCTAATTGAGATGTTTTGTGAAGATCACAATAAATTGTGTTGTTCTATGTGTCATTTTCACGATCACAGGTAAGCTCTCGTGCATCTATAACCTATAAAACAGATAGTTATATAGGGTTTAACACTAGGACATATCGTGCAAAGCCCATAAACACAATATTCATACACATAATGATAATTGAGATTTTGTTTGCAGTTTAAAGCACTCTATCAACACGCCGCCGTCGAACTCTCCGTTCCAATTAGTAACACATCTGCCATTTAAAAAAAATCTGCACATTAATTAACATAATGTTTATCAAAAAACTCCTTTTTAAATATTTCTAAGACAGTATCCTACATAATTATTCACCCTAACACGTACACGAATTTCAGAAACTGTATCAAGCTGGTGCTGTTAAAAGACAAGTCACAAGTCGTCCAAGATGCAGGGGAATTTAATAAACTATCTGCAGCTATTGCTGATGTCCAACAAAAGCTTGAAACTGCAATCGATGAAACACAGGAATATCCGAAGAAACTGCAGGATTCGTATGATAAAGCATATGAAGAAATAAAAGTGCTTCGTAAGAAAATCAACGACATATTAGATGAATTAGAGAGAAAAACAATGCTTTCGTTGGACAACTTATTTCAAACATTAAATCGGTCTTTGAAATCGGATGGGGACATTTGTACAAAAACTACAAATGGATTGAAGAAAATCGGCGATGCAATAAATAAAATGGAACATGGTCCAAAAGATATATCTTTTATAGCTTATCAAAAAGCACTGGAAATAATTTCACAAGCTGAGCATTTGTTGGAAAAACTGACTACCAACAGATGTCCCTTAGTAGTTTGTAACAGCAACCCTGATATAGAACAAACACTATCATGTTTGTCTTTCCTTGGACGTATAGAATGTGTTGAAAAACAGAAAGAGAAGGACAAAGTCATGACACTCGAGTGTAAGAGCAAATATGGTTACGGCGTTCGAATCCTATCTGATAAAAGCAAGTGTATCATAAAGGGCATATGTGAGCTCCCTAATGGAGACATCCTCGTTGCAGACTTAGGTAACAACTGTGTAAAGTTGTTTGATACTCAGTTCACAATCGTTGTTTACACAGACCTACCTGCCTCACTTATGAACATGTGCAGTATCAGTCCTACTGAGTTCGCTGTTACAATTGAAGATAATTACAGTATGACCTACACCGTCCAGCTCCTCCGTGTCAACAACAATCAGATCGTTAAAGGCAGGATACTGACCTTCAGTCATAGATGTTTCGGTATTGCACATTTTAACGGCAGTCTGTTCATCACATCATTTACTGCCTTATATAGGTACAAGCTTGATGGTCAGCTAGTGAAGAAGATATATGAAGATACTTCAAGGGACCTTACAGGTATTTTTTCTATTATAAGAGTAACATCTAAGATTGTTTTATGCAGCACAAAACTTTATCTTGGTTTTGTATGTTTATCATCATACCAAGAATCATAGCATAACATACGCTGTAAATTTTGTTAAATTCAAGCTCTAGGTATTCAAACACGTTTAAATTTTAATAGACTAATACACACATATATGTGCCATTTGTTTATCATTAATTATCAATCCAAAATGTCAGTTTTGACTGACACAATCCATGTGGTAGTTCAGTACCTAAATAATAATTCATTACACAAATAAGAAAATTTTGTGTTTTTATCTAAAGAACGTTAATTCATGGATTTCAGCACAATAGTATCATATTTTAAGTGGTATAGGTATACACAACTAGAGTGACCATTAACTTAATTCATTTTCTTTGTTTATGCTGTTTGTAATTATAGCCCCTAATATAAAACGTGTCTTTATATGCACATTATAACACGATCACATGTGATAAAGAAGGTATTGCTTATAGTAATTTATACAAACACGTACCGTTTCCTATGCACAATTTACATCACCAAGGCTGGTGACATGAATTTTGTCAACACAGTTTATACATACTCATATCAGGAAATGTTCATATTGATTCTAACCACGGTTAAAAAATGACTGAATTATACCACGGCAACTACTGTCTGAATCTCGTCAGGGTATGTTAAGACTGAATCACGGTATAAACTGAACGAATCTTAACATGAGTTTTACATCCTGAATCTCACCACGGTATAAATAACTTAATCACATCTGTCAGTGTACTGTCTGAATCTAAACAGGATAAGTACAGACTGAATCAAAACGGTATAAACTGACTCAAGCTGAACACGGCTTGCACCGAATTAATTTTACCTTGGTATGCACACACGGAATCTCACGATAATAAAAACTGACTGAATCTCAACACGGAAAGTAACGAATGAATCTCACTGGGTCTGAATCTGACCACGGAATGAACTGAATGAATCTCACCACGGTATGTACAGACTGAATCTCACAATGGTAAGTACAGACTGAATCTCACTACGGTATGTACAGAGGGAATCTCAACACGGGATGTTACGAATGAATGTCACCATGGTATGTACAGACTGAATCTCACTACGGTATGTACAGACGGAATCTCAACATGGTATGGTACGAATGAATCTCACCACGATAGGTACAGACTGAATATTACCACGTAAGTACAGACTGAATCCCACTACGGTATTTACATACGGAATCTCAAAACGGTATGTTACGAATGAATGTCACCACGATATGTACAGACTGAATCTCACCGCGTAAGTACAGACTGAATCTCACCACGATATGTACAGACTGAATCTCGCCACGTAAGAACAGTCTAAATCCCACTACGGTATGCATAGACGGAATCTCAACACGGTATGTTACGAATGAATTTCACCACGATATGTACAGACTAAATCTCACCACGTAAGTACAGACTGAATCTCACTACGGTATATACAGACTGAATCTCACTACGGTATGTACATACTGAATCTCACCATGGTATGTACAGACTGAATCTCACTACGGTATGTACCGACTGAATCTCACAACGGAATGTACAGACGGAATCTCAACATGGTATGTTACGAATTAATTTCACCACGATATGTACAGACTGAATTACACCACGTAAATACAGACTGAATCTCACTACGGTATGACAGACTGAATCTTACCACGATATGTACAGACTGAATCCCACCACGATATGTACAGACTGAATCTCACTACGGTATGCACATACTGAATCTCACTACGGTATTACAGACTGAATCTCACCATGGCATGTACTGACTGAATCTCACCACGGTATGTACAGACTGAATGTCACCACGTTAGTACAGACTGAATCTCACCACGGTATGTACTGACTGAATCTCACTACGGTATGTACAGACTGAATCTCACCACATTATGTACAGACTGAATCTCACCACATTATGTACAGACTGAATCTCACTATGGTATGTACAGCCTGAATCTCACCACGGTATTTACAGACTGAATCTCACGACGGTATTACAGAATGAATCTCACCATGGTATATACTGACTTAATCTCACTACGGTATATTAGACTGAATCTCACCACGATATGTACTGACTGAATCTCACCACGTAACTACAGACTGAATCTCACCAGGGTATGTACAGACTGAATCTCACCATGTAATTACAGACTGAATCTCACCAGAAATTTTGACGTTTCATAATGGGACCATATGGGAATTTGATTGAGTGCAAACTAACTTTTAAGAAAACCAGGTACCGGGTCTTCAGGTTCCACTTTTTTTGTTTAGAAAATCGCTATGTAACTGTGTAACTTTAATGACTGCATTACGGTTAGCGGAAAAAAACATGTGATTAATGTCATAATGTATGTGTTTTCCACAATGTTGAAAGGAAAACATGATTTTTTTTTCTGGTTAAAACAGTTTTAAAAAGTACGGAAACCTGCCTTTTGCCTCTCACTGCACTTCCGATCGTGATTTAAGAAACCTCAAGCACGTTTAACACGTCACTTATGTTGATTGCATGCAAAGATGTCTAAATGGGCTGTTGATCTTGTTGCTTTATATGATTTACAAGCGAATTTTGGCTAGCCTTACCTACGAAATCCAAGTACGGAAAACGCAAGCCAGATGGCCTATCAGGTGTAATATTCAAACGCGATTTTGTGGTATTTCAACTTGTCGTATTGACCTGAAATTGTGTAAGCGTACATGTAGTACAAATAGGTAAATACCGTTTTAGATGCGTTTTTTCCATGATCTCAATATTTTGAGTTTTCCTTTAAACGGAATAAGTTAGCACGGTATGTCCAGACTGATTATAAGAACGATGTGCACGTACTAAAAATCGTGCAGATACATTCAGATTAAATTGTGTCACTACAGACTACTAACTTTTTCAACATACACGGATAATAACATAACTACGTTTACTCGTTTTATGCAAAACAACGTTCTGCCATTAAATAGCACGTCAAACATGAGCTCTTAAATCATTTAGAACATTGTTTACATTTCCTCAATAGTTTACGGCTCTGTTTTGCGCATGAAACGTTCGTTAGAGTAGAACTTATCATATTCGTAGATTTAAATATAAGTTCACGTTACGTTTAAATGCAGGTTATATGGACTATTCATGTAATATGTAATATTCGTCTTACAACTCAACGATGTGAATCAAATTACAAAATATTCTACAGTGAGTACATAAGTTTCGTAATTTTAAACAGACAAAGCAATTAACACGGTTATGCGTTGTCCATTTTTTCTGTTGGTTGGGAATGTAGCGAGAATGATGTGAATGCAGAATTATATAATGTAGATGTTTAATCTTTAAACACTCCAATGGGCTACACAAATCAACAACAACCACATATGCCATAATAAAAGTATTGTTTAAAATGAGATTTTCAAATAAATTCATTTATAACCAATGCAACGTTTTTATTCAAATTCAGTTTCTTAAATCTTTGAAGTACGTTTAAGCGCCTGAATAAATATTTATTGCTAAATAGTGTGTGTTTTGATATTTGGACATTAAATGGTATTCAGTGTGCCTCCTTTTAGACCTGATGCTAATACTGTCATAATATATTTAAAGTGAACATGTGCGCAGTGAGTGCCGATGGATCACGGCTGTATGTAACCAACTCTGCAACCAGCAAGCTCCAAACCCTGTCTATGGATGGGACTGTGCTGTCATCCTTGGAACTTGGATGGCCTGCAGGTGTACACGTGTCAGAGGCAGGACATCTGCTGGTATGTGAACCTTCATCAGGATGCGCATTCCAGGTGGATAGTGAGGTAGGATTGTTAACGATGGCTTCAAAAAAGGATGGTCTGGATTATCCACTGTCTGTCTACTACAGTGCTCGTACGGGCAGGGTTATTGTTGGACAGCATGGTGACAACATCCTAGTGATCAATACTTCATGATAAACTAATTGAAATTCAAAAGCGTGATGCTTTCAATAATTATTATAAACATAAATGTTACTATGTATACACGGCGAAATGTTTGCATTAGGAATGTGTTAAAGAGACATGGATTAGCCATACATTGAACAAATCAAGAAGAGAATTGTTTCATATATATAAATTTGCCTTAAATAGAATGATGTACTTAGAAGGTATTTCATGTATTGCATGTGTTTGTTGTCATAACACTGCTCGGTTTGTGTATAAATCGTTTCCAGACTTGAGCAAAAATGCTGTAAAAATATATATAAACTACACAGAAACTAATTGTTAGAACATATGTCATGGTATCATTCAATTTAAACGACATAGGCATTGTTTCATAAACTGATATTGAGACGAATGTGCAAGGCCTTGTGTTTTTTTATTTAATATAAAGTATGTCTAAATCTCATTTCCGCACATCCAAAAGTGCGATGCTTTGGCCTTGTCATACTCTTAATGAGAGACGATAAATAAAACTAAAACATTTCCGCGAATTGTTCAATAACCTAACAATTCTCGTAAAAAAATACCAACTTGATACAAATTTACAAACCATAGATTTGACTTCGTACATTTATAAAGCTTAAAGCGAAGGAAAATGCGCTTGTTTAACATTGATCTTTCATAACTTTTGCTGTAAATGTATGATTCATGGTAATGACATTCACTGGTAAACACATGTTTTGTCTCGAATAAGTGCCACGTAGTGATAACTGTATCTCAGTGAACAGCAATAGCCAATTGTCTAAATCTTGATAACTCTTATCCAGCGGATAACTTTTGGTTATCTTCAACAAAAATATCATAAACTTGAAGATAACCACAAGTTATCCGCTGGATAAGAGTAATCCAGATTTATACAATTGGCTGCAGAAAAATGTTTTTTTCTGTTTGTATATATTGTCATATTGTTACGTGTGTTGTTACTAAAACGTGCCTTGTATCTTTTTGTAATTAGTTTATTTTTCCTAAGATATGCGAGAGTTATTTTGTTGTTAATAGATAACATTTTTTTTACCACCTTACAATTCCATTCCACGTTTTTCTTTTTATGCGTATATATTTTAAATGTTATTGCAATTGTGTTTTATACCACTGCAATAACCAGCAAATTGGCGTGCACATTCGAAGCAAATATAAGATAATTTAATAGCGGTTAAGTACCCGATGTTAAAGCCACGATTGATGTTTTCAAAACACATAAAACCGTATTGATACGATCTTGCTTTTCTGTTTTATTTTTGCTGTAAGCTATTAAATTGCAACTTCGTAGTTTTTACCTCTATAAGTGCACCACGATTTATTATAACGGGTAACGAGTTAGTTCGTAATTTATTGTTTAATGTGTATACTTTGAAACATTCACCTTCCAAAATAAAAAAAACCTGACACAATTCTTTACTTATTGTAACACATTGCATTGTCAACAAAAGCTTTTACATTGAATCAAAGCCCCAAAACGTCGTGCGACAACGTGGATCTTCATCGATCAGTCAGCAGAATACCAGGAACCTGTATGTTGATTAGTTGTATCCTCAAATGACTCTTTTCAAACATTGTATACTCAGATTTATGTTAGGTCTTGGCGTGAAGCCTAAGTTGCCATTTGAAAATCATTTACATATAGATAAATGTTTTGTCAATAAAAATAAAGTTGTAAGATAATACAGGTGTACATATGACACCGCGTTCTCCTTTAAATGACGTGTTTTATTTTTCTTTCACATTCATTTATCTGTTGGTCTTTATCTAGTTGGTGAACATAGTCCACTATATTCGTTTTATAAACTTGTGGACTTTAAGTATGGTATTATCATTATATGTGCACTCGTGTTTTTGATAAAGCTTTAGAAGAGATGGAGGTCATTTGGTGGTATAAGTCAGTATAGAGCTTGATTTAGGCATGTCGGGCATTTCATTGTCTCAGATTAGTGGCCACCCTGTTATAACATCAGCCTTTTCAATGCACATTTATTTTGCTAAAAACCCCAAAAAGCTCAACGTTTGCGTTCAGGCCACATGCAGACAATAATTTTGATAACACAAGCCTTTTAATAAACTTAAGAACGACTATCAAATATACAATTGAACGCCACCGTGATCGCATCGGTCACTTGTGTACGGTGTTCCGGTGGGGCCATTTCGACATCCGAATTTCAAGGGTGAGATCGCGAGAACTTGACACAAAAGAATGAAATCACGATTCGAAAACGCGATAAAACAAGGCGAGAACACGAGGTTACGATACGAGCTCACGATAGTTTTATCGGGATCTTGTGTTTTGACATCCCGATAATGTATTCTCGCCCTTGTGTTTCCATTGGTCAAAAATGCGAGAACGAGATATACGTATTGCTATCTCGCGTCGTTATCTCGCATTCTCGCATCGTGATCTCACGATCACGCATCGTTAGTTCTTACTATCGAACTTTGTATTATAAGTGCTAGAACACGAAAACACTATGCGAAGGCACAACTAACGATGCGATTTTAATTTCGCAATATTGCCTCATGATTTCGTGACGTGGCATCGTTATATTGTGCCTTCGCATCGTGTTTTCGAATTTCAACCTTTTAAAAACAAGGGCGAAAACACGATATCACAACGCGAAGACATAGATTACGATCCTAGATCGCGATATTACTATCTCTCGTTTTCGCATCGTGATACCGCGGTTTCGTATCGTGTTCCTGCGTTCTCACCCTTTAATCCAGAAGTCGACAATGCGAAACAACAACAACAACAACAACATTTATTTCAGAAAAAAAGCTTACAATAAAGCTTCAAACCTACAATAGATAATACAAATATACTTCTGGTTCAGATGATTGTATTTAGTATTTGATAGAGGAGGAAGAAAACTATTAATCGTATTGAAATTGATTAATAGTCTGAAATCTAAAAATGTTTAATTATTAATTGATTGAATGTAAAAACTGTAATGTGGATATGATTCTGACATATTAAAACAAAATGCTTATAGGTTTAATCAACAATTTTTACAAAGTAAGAGGTAGTGTGGTAAGGTTCTCATAGAACAATACATGCGTGTAACAATTAATATACATGTTCTTTGTAATATATTTATATATCAGATGCTTGTATGACAGATCAAACACGTAAATATGAATAATAACATGTATACTTTAGACAGACACAAGTATGTACATATACAAGATTTAAAAATAATAAACAACGTGGAATTAATAGTAGGTATTTGAAAGAAAAATCGAAAGTTTGTGATGAGTGAATTTATTGATCGATTAATCACTTATAAGTTCGTCTTTTAAATTGTTTGCGTGGTACATATATTTTGCTATGTTTATCAGTTCACTTTTATTCGTTGTGGACATAAGGATTCTAAATTGTGTTATCGTTGGAAATATGCAATAGTAAGGTTTTAAGTATTTTCTTCTTTGGTGAAAATATAAGGAACACGTTAGGATAAAATGATATTCGTTTTCAATTAAATGTGAAATATAAATTTTGCATTTTCTGTCTTCTCTATTTATATTACAATAACGCCAATTTTGCATTTTCTGTCTTCTCTATTTATATTATAATAACGCCATTGTTCAATTTCCCGTTTGTGTGAAGAGAGTCTGAATCTACTTAATGCTATTTTATATTTACTTTGATTTATGATTTGTAGATATGGTTCGAATTCAAAACTACTTTTGAATGTACAATACGTGCTAAGCCTTCCAGATTGATTACTATTACTTTGCCAGCTCTGTTTGAATTGATCTAGTATCCTGAGTTTTATGGTATCTAGTGATGGTTAATCAATGCTTTGGTTTATCCATAACTTCGCAAGGCCCATTAGTTCCAACATGTCTTTTATTTGTGATGCCCAGTTATTTTTATTGTAATTGACTCCATTTTATGCATCAATTTTTAGCATGAGATAAACCTTTTGTATTATGTTATTTTCATGTAAATTAAGAATCGAAACATAAATTTGTTTCGGTGTTCATTCAGCGGTATTCTTCCAAGTTCACCATACAGACCCATAAGGTTAGTTGATGTTTGTACGCATAATAATTTTCTTAAAATTTCGAATGGATTTGTTCAACGTCTTTTGCTTTATATTGACCCCATACTTCAGCTGAGTAGTTAAGAATTGGAGTTATTAATACGTCAAATAAATTTATTATTTTTTGTGTTTAAAATTCATACTGATTTAAAACGGAAAAGAGTTTATGAATTGCCATTGACGACTGTTCTGATATGCTCTTCTGAGTTCTGTTCCAGTTTCCGTTTTTGAAAAACTAAACTCCTAAATATTTAAAGGATGAAACTACCTCAAGCTTTTCGCCATATAGCAATATGTCAATATTTGTGTGTCTTCCACTTTTTTCAAATATCATTATTGTTGTTTTTGCTGTATTTATCTTTAATTCCCATGCATTACAGTATACCTCGATATCATTTAGCATGGATTGTAAAGCGGTGGGTGATGTTGCGAACAAAAACTGATCGTCCGCGTAAAGTATAAAAACTCATTTTAGCTCATTGATTGAAAATACATCGTTAATGTTCGAGTTAATATTATTTAAAACATCGTTTACGAATACCATAAACAGTAAGGATGATTCACATTTGCCCTGTTTTACTCCTTGATTTAAGTACATGATGTCCGATATCTCGTTATTATGTTTTATTACTGATTTGACAGTGGAATACATCGCTTTAATAGCGTTAATCATTTTTGTGTTTATGTTATGTGAGACAAGTTTTTGCCATAGGAATGGAAGATTTATTTTATCATAACATTTCTCATAATCTATGAATGCGCTGTACAAGTTTTGTCCGCCGTGAATTACTTTAGATATGTTAGCCTGTAATAAGAAAAAGCAATCAGGACTGCCTTTACCTTTTTGATACCCAAACTGAGTTTGTATTATCATTTCATTACTTTTTGTCTATTTTGAGAGACGATTGAAGACAATTTGTGAATATATTTTAGCTATTATATTATTGAGTGTTATTCCTCTGTACTTTTGTGCTATGTTAAGATCACCCTTTTTACATATTGGTATAGTGTAGCACAATCCCCAGCATTCAGGGTATATAGTGTTGTGAAATATGTTGTTCATTCATTCATTTATTTTATTTATTTTAACAATTCGTAAAACATGGTACATAAAGCATATATTACACATAAAATAAGTTGTATCTGCTTATGGCATAATCAATAGCAAACATATAATTTAAAATAGCATCACAGTTGTTAAATCAAGCATACAGAGATACAGGTTTTTAAAATTCAACAAATTATATAACTTATTATAAAAAAAAAATCCGTTGTGGTCCTTAATATATTTAATATAGTTGACCTGGAAACAATAACTAATTAAACATTAATGAGCAAAATTGAATACTTATTTTAATAATAATCTTATATAGTGTGTGTAGGTGAGGTGATATGATATCAAACGCAATTTGTATGAATTATGTTGATATTTAATCAGGTCCACATGCTTTATTATTCTTTTGTTTTAAAACTGCCTTCTGTATTTCGTTTACTGTTATTTCGCAATCCAAATTTTGATCCTTTATTAAATAGTTTTCAGTATTTTCATCATGAGTGTTCTCATTTGAAGTTTGATTTTCTCCTAGAAGGGAATTGAAGTGTTCAAATAGCGGATTTGTTTGTAAATTGTTAATTTGTTAATTTTATTATTTACGTGTTTTTTGACAGATTTTCAAAAGTGTATAGGTTGTGATTTTGCGATATTTTCAAGATTGATACCTTGGTCTATTTTGTATTTAGTTTATGCAGACTTTCTTATTTTGTTATAAACGGTTCTCCGTTTCGAAAAATATGCTCTGTTTTCGTTTGATTTATTGCGGTTAAAAGCGTTACGTGCGTTTTGAAATTCGTGTTTTGCTTCGTGATAGTCTTTGTTGAACCACGGAGGTGTTGCTTGCGGATTAGCGTTGTGACTGCGTAAGAAGGTTTTACTGAAAACCCGGGTTGCTTGTTCATGCATGAAGGTTGTGAGCAGTTTTACCTGATCTAAACTATACAATTTCAACCATATATCATATAGATTTAATATCATTGCTGCTATTAAAATCCGATAGTTTATTTATATGATTGATTAATGATTCACGAAACAGGTGCACTTATTCCTGGTTAAATATCAATTTAGTTTCTGGGTGATTTTCTATATTGCAATGTTTATTATATATTGTTTATTCATTTAATTTGAATGACAAATGTATGGCGGCGTGATCTGAAAAGTTGTTCCAATTCAGTATACTAAAATCATGTACGTGTTGAACACAGTTTATGTTTACTAGCAAAAAGTCTGTGACGCTGAGACCGCGTATTGATGTAAACGTATATTGACCGATTTTATCATCTTTAAATCGTCCATTCGCTATAACGTGATTAGTTGATTTACATAGTGAAATTAATTTGTGACCGTGGTTATCTATTACTTTATCAAGGTTATTACGTAAAAGCAAATTGTCAATATTTTCGTTATTATCATTCACACAGTCTCCCGTCACATTAAGGTACATATCATAGCTTATAACAAGTGTTCCAGTTCTATTATTAAAGTCACCAACAATACAAGTAGTGCCAAGAGGTTCATAATGTTCTATTCCTTTTTCGATTTCTTCAAAAAAAGTCAAAATCTTTGCCTATAAGAACCCTAGAGTTAGCTGGTGGTATGTAACACAGACAAATGAATTCATCTTGGTAATATTTCAATATTTATTGTAATCCATAATATACCATATTTATTTTGTTCTACAATAGATATGTGATTTTTAAATTTCTCGTGGTAATAAACACTACGGCCGCAAATAAAACGACTTTTTTTCGTTCCATTACTTTTATTGCCAAAAAGATGGTAACCAATGTATTCATTTATTTCTAAATTAGTATTTTGACAATGTCTTGAATGAGTCTATGTTTTGTGATAGTAAAATTAAATCGTACTTTTTAATAAATTGTGTAAAGTCTTCGTCATTAATTCTTCTTACTAGATCGTTTACATTCCAAGCGAAAGTTCTTTGTTCCCACTGCTTCTCCTAGCTGAACACTTCTCTAATTTGGTCACAGCTATTGTTCCGTACCATGATTCGGGAGCCTGCCCATTTCACTTGTTTTCCAGCTGATTTTTCCCGGTTAAACACGTCGCTCATTTGACGTCGTTATGTAAGAACTGTTTTGGTTTGTTGGATGCCGATGCCGAGGCCTGCGTGTTTTAGGAAATCAAAATTTGTAGTTGCGGTTGTTCGTACAAGGTCGCGTAGGGTGTAATAGTGGAATTCTGCAACGATGGGTCTTTATCTGCCTAGTTGTGGTGTACCTAGCCTGTGTACCCGTTCGAGTACAATATTGGCCACTATATTGAGACGTTCCGATATTACTCGATTTATTAATTGTTCGCAGTTTTCATGTTGGGTTCTCCTGAGGCCATAGGCAATCAAATTGTTCCGCGTGCTACTGCTTTCTAAGTCGTCTGTCTTGGCTTCTAAATCGAATGTTTTGGTTTTTATGTCTGCTAGAATTTATGATATGTCCGAACACTGATCAGAAAGGATTTTATGACTTGAGCTAGTATCTTTTTTTTTTAGATTGTTCTATTTCACTGTTGGTAAACTGCAATGCGTTTTCGATATAGTTAACTGAACACAGTTATTTTTTCAATGGTTTATCTCTTAAGATAGCCAATGAATACGGCTATCCCCGTTCTAAATCATGACATGCAGTAACATTACATCACTTGATCAATATGTTTGTATATGAACCTTCTTTACATCCGTTGTTGTAGGATACACATTAAATCAGAAGTTGTTTTTAATTGGTGTAAATTTGTAATGGCCATGACACGGTTATTTCTAGTACATAAACACAGATATATATTTTATGAAGTATTACATTGAAAAGCAAATACATTTCTTCTTTCGTTTTAAATAATTGTAAATACAAGAAATGGCGGAGAAAGGCTCAGATTTAACATTTGATTTTTGCTGCAATATCTGCGAAGAGGATGGTGTTAGAAAGGAAGCGATCTTTTACTGCCAACAGTGTTCAAAGAGTCTGTGTGACGACTGTATTGGGATGCACAAACAGTAATTTAAGCAGCACGTCGTGTTTGAGAGAGAAGAAATAGACAAATGGCCGGTTACATCAAAATTATTTGACGACTTGAGGTTTTGCGAACATCATAAAGATCACCTGATTGAGATGTATTGTGAAGATCACAGTAAACTGTGTTGTTCCATGTGTCTCTTTCACGATCACAGGTAAGCTCTTGTTAGCCTGTAACCTAGAAAACAGGTAGTTATGGGGTTTAAGCGCTTCTTCACGGGTACAGACTCAGCGTTGAATTAAATAAACACGACAAGTAATTTCACATAATTCAACTCTGCTCAAATAATATACATATAGTCTTAAAAGAAAGCTTACTATTCTGTGCATTTTGAATAGGTTACATAAAAAACTGTAGTCTTTTCTTTACATGTAAACACAGATTAATCATTGTTAACATGTACATGCAATAAGTAATTAAGATTATTTTATAATTAAAGACACATAATGATATACACTTATTGTTAAATAGTTATTTTTAAAAACTTAAATAGTAATATAACTTATGCAATCATTTTTACTTATATGCTAGTGATATAGCTATACATAATAATTACATGCCTGACAAAAAATCACAATTAGTAGAAACATATATAGTGTTTCTCTGATCAAATAATCTGGTATTGGTTTGCCTGTATTCGTATAAGAAAGGAACTGTCAAATGTGTACATTTCAGTTAATAAACTTTCGCATTTTATTGAGTGCACTAAATCATTAGTTCAAATTATCCGAAATTCGTTGAATCGATATTTCTTTTTGTCGGTGCAAAATTTTACTTTTCAGCTTAACATGTTGTGATAATTGGTTAAAACATACGCTGATGCCATCTTTTGGTTCGTTGAAAATCTACGAACTTAAGTCGCGCAGATGACAATGGACACGTATATGGTACACCCTGATGCTGTGATGATGTCAAAATTCTATTACGGCATGATATGAAAAAGATGTAATGGCGTAAAAAATAACTCAACGTGTCGACTAAAACTACGATGGCAAGTCATTTTCACAAGAGCATCACGCCAAAAATATGTTGATTTGTCGACTAAGTATAAGATTACAAGATTTAAGAACCCGCATGTTGGATTAACAGCCTTAATCTCTGACGATATTGTATCCTTAAGCCGTCCTGTATATTTAACTATTTATGTGTTGTGTACAGGACGGCTAAAGGATAAAATATCATGCCGCCATAGAATTTTGACATCATCACAGGATCAAGGTGTACCATATACGTTTCCATAGGATTGGCTCCATCTCCTTTGGAAGAATGCATACGTGTCTATAAAATTGGCAATGCCAATGGTTTTGTTAATGCATCAAATTGTTTATTTTGAAAGCAATCTTTTTTTGATGTCGTCAGCGATTTAATTGTGTGGACATTTGCTCGTCACAGGCAAAAACCATCGATTTGCGTTTGGAAACTTCACCATATAACATATTATAAAGGCCCTCGCGTTTCCAAATGGGTGGTGATTGTTTGTTTATGTACATGTGTAAATGAATTAATCTTCGATATACCGCACTACATTGGCAAATTGTTAAACTAATGCAAAATATGTTTTAAAAAAATCTACTCACTCCGTAGATTTCTACATGTTATTTAAAAAAATTCCTGTCCTCAACCTTGGAAGTATAAGTGGGTCGTTTATTGATGCATCTCAAAAACGAGATGGCGTAAGTGATTAATGGCCGTGTAATAGTTATTTAGTAACACGATCTTTTTTTGCGAACGCTAGGTAGTTAACGCGAATGTGTTCACTGACCTTAAGTACTATTGTAGCATACATTATATCAATGTCGTAGAAACATATTTTAAACATGTTTGTTTCTTTTGTTGTGACGAGTTTTATCACCAACTCAATGCCGCTGGCAAATGCTCCGCTCCTTTTAAAAACAAACATGCCATTAAAATAACAAATTTGCACATGGACAAAATGTTTGCCAACAAACTCCTTTTTTATATTTTTTTTCCAAAATAGTATAATGCATAATTATTCACCCTTGAACGTACACAAATTTCAGACACTGTGTTAAGCTGGTGCTCTTACAAGAAAAAACACAGGCCTTCCATGATGTGGGAGTATTTAATGAGCTTTCTGCAACTATTGCTGACGCCCAACAAAAGCTTCAATCTGCGAAGGAAGAAAAACAGGACTGTCGGAAGAAACTGCAGGATTCATATGAAAAAGCATATGCAGAAATAAAAAAGCTTCGTCAGAAAATCAACGACATAATAGATGAATGGGAGAGAAAAACAATGTTTTCGTTGGACAACTTGTTACAAACACTGAATCGGCACTTGAAATCAGATGTAGACATTTGTACAAACACTACACATGGTTTGAACAAAATCGGCGATGCAATAAATAAAATTGATCATTGCACAAAGGATGTATATTTTATTGCTAATCAAAAAGCTCTGGGAATGGTTTCGCAAGCTGAGACTTTGTTGAAAGAACTGACTGTCAGCAGAAGTCCCTTAGTTGTGTTTAACAGCAACCCTTATATAGAACAAACACTATCAGGTTTGTCTTTCCTTGGAAGTATAGAATGTGTTGAAAAAAAAGAAAGACGACAAAATCATGACAATCAAGTGTAAGAACAAATATTGTCACGGCGTTCGAATGTTCTCTGAAAAAAATAATTGTAACATAAAAGACATATGTGAGCTCCCCAATGGAGACATTCTCATTTCAGACGTTAATAACGACAGAGTAAAGTTGTTGGATACTCAGTACAAAATTGTCGCTCACATAGACCTGCCTGCCTCACCATGGAGCATGTGCAATATCAGTCCTACTGAGGTCGCTGTTACAGTTGACGACGGGAGAAGGACGCACACAGTCCAGTTCCTCAGTGTCAACAACAAGCAGATCGTGAAAGGCAGGACACTGCACTTCAGGCATGCTTGTTACGGTATTGCACACTTAAACGGCAGTCGCTTAATCACATCAAGTAATGTCTTATATAAATACACGATGGGCGGTCAGCTGGTGAAGAAGATCTATGAAGATACTTCAAGTGACCTAACATGTATGTTTGATATTGTTGTTACTTTCTACCTCCATGTATTCACACACGTATGACGTTCAATAGACTAATACACACAGATATGTATCGTTTGTTTATCAGTAATTATTAATAACAACATGTCTGATTATACCGACACAGTCCCTACTGTATTGTTATAATTTAAATAATGGTTATGCATGAATTTCAGCACAATAGTATCGAACGTATTTAAAGTGCTGTAGAAAACACCATATTGACCAAATCACTCTATTCCTTTCCTTGCTTCATGCTGTTGGTGAAAGGATTTCCGTTACCATAGAACGTATCTTGTTGCCTTATAACACGATCCCACGCGATTAAAGACTTAGTCCTTAGGTTATTTATACCACCACTTACCGTGTTCCTTGCACACTTGGTATTCACGGTATAAACGGTAATCTCATCACGGTATACACGGACTGACTATCAACCCGATATAGACAGACTGAGTCCAAACAGAGTATGTACCGACGTACCGTAATCCCAATACGGTATAAAATCACTGAATGAATGGTTAAAATAACTCATCTGAGCCGACATAATCTCATCACGGTATGTACAGACTGATTCTTATCACGGCTTTACAGACTGAATCTTATCACGGTATTACAGACTGAATCTTATCACGGCATTATATACTGAATCTTATCACGGCATTACATACTTAATCATATTACGGCATGACATACTGAATCTTATCACGTTATTGCATACTGAATCTTATCACGGTATTACATACTGAATCTTATCACGGTTTTACAGACTGAATCTTATCACGGTATTACAGACTGTTTCTTATCAAGGTAGTACAGACTGAAACTTATCATGGTATTACCGACTAAGTTTTATCACGGTATTACATACTGAATCTTATCACGGTATTACAGACTGAATCTTATCACTGTATTACAGACTGAATCTTATCACGGTATTACATACTGAATCTTATCACGGTATTACAGACTGAATCTTATCACGGTATTACATACTGAATCTTATCACGGTATTACATACTGAATCTTATCACGGTATTACAGACTGAATCTTATCACTGTATTACAGACTGAATCTTATCACGATATTACATACTGAATCTTATCACGGTATTACAGACTGAATCGTATCACGGTATTACATACTGAATCTTATCAAGGTATTACAGACTGAATC